>JABUQX010073124.1:0-15644 GCA_015478945.1 Trachelipus rathkii
ATTATTATTAATTATTATTAATTCTCATTTTTACAGCATTTTATTATAATTATAAGTTATTTAAAGAATAAGATATGTGGGTTACACTATATTATTCTATACCTATATATATAATTATACATGAGAAAATATAATTTTAACTTTTAAATTTGTGAAATACAACAAACACAGAAGAAGAGATTTTATTTCTAACAAATAATATTTATATATACCTCTCACATATCATACATAGCTTGTTATACAAAATATGCATTAAAATCATATCAAAATATCTAAATGTATTGCGATCCATATTATGCTAACGAATAGTGTTATCCTTAAAGGTACAATTATAATAGAACATAATTATATAGCGACCTATGATTTTGCAGGGCGGTAGCACTTCTTTAACCACAGAGACGTTGGTTGGACTTGGAGGTTGTCTTAAACTAAAAAAAATAATACTATATATATATTTCGAAGTGTGGATTTAAAGGTTTATTCTTGACTGGAGACTGAATTTTCTATCGGGAATAATAAACATGGATAACAATATATTTTTTTTTTTTAATTAATATTTGACGAAGAACAAGAGTATTATAGATAAATATTAATTATAAAGGGACAAGAGGTTCTGAGTGGCCACGGACAAATACAGGAGCCAACAATAGGTAAACACTATACTAAATAAGCCCCTAAATCCGCTGAGGTCCGCGGGAGCATGCCGCACATTAATTAAAGATGCCGCCTCCAATCCGCATTAGCTCGACACCGAGCCATATCGCATCGCGCTTTAGCTACCTGCGGTATAGTTGCGCGGCTTTTAACGAATGTTTTCTTTTTAGAGATAGGGCAGGAAGCATTGGAGATATTTGATTTTTGGGAATTTATAACTAAAAATACTTAAGATTGAATCTGAAAAAGAAAACAATGAAAAATGTAATGAGATTTAAAAGGTTTACAATTCTCACAAAAAACACATTGGGTTGTTATACTTAATTTTGGCATATCCCTTAATTAATTGGTTATTTGAGAGGAGGGACAATCTCGCTAACTCCGTGCTGGAATAACGTACATACAAAACTAACACATCATATAATGGAAACAGGAATATATATTGGAAATTTTTGTGTTTACTACCAGAACAGGAGGTGAATTTTGAAGAGCTTCGTAGAGCCAGCTTAATATCAATTTTTTAATTAATATGAGTGGTTTAATCTAACTCTTGGAGTTACGGATTAATTTATTTGAGATTTTTCAGGGAGTATTCTCACACTGCGCTTTGATGTAATTAAAATGTCACAGGAAACTATCAAAATAATTCCCCTCTATCTGCATTGATATGGCTTCGGAACTGGAAGTGCCTTTAGACTGGAAATTTTCAGCTTTTATTAAGGGGAGATATTTAATCCATCACAAGGCTAAATTAAGCATTTTGAAAAATTTTACACATGAATATATACAACAAGTTGAGAAAAAATAGATGACGGTTTATTTACGAAAAAGAATGAAAGGAGTGTATTATAACTAGAATGTACGGAAAAAGCCGTTTGGTTTCTGTGGAAGTTTAATGTGTACCTTCTTCATATCTTATTGCAACTTACTTAGATTCGCCCCATATATCTAATAACGACAAAAGATAACTAATGCAAGTGTTTTTTGTACACGATATATTTGTTAGTGAAACATATTATTAAATCGTTATCACTAAAAACTATTGGGTGTTGTAGCACAGTGGAAAATTGCGCAATCCTAAGAGTATATAATTAGGCTGCAATTAAAAGTACATATAATACTCAAAGCATTTAAAATTCAAAAATCTACAGAACCAACACCTTCTTACAGTAAACAATAACAGATTCACTGGAAGAATTTCTACAGTCCAAGTAGCGATAAAGAAACACAATAAGCAACAGTATTATCTTCTTCGCCGGTCGTGGTTGTTTCAACAAAATTTAATTGGACTTCGTGGATGCATGTGTGTATAAGTGTCTAGGGCAAACAACGCATTACGCAAAAGATGTAGTGCTAAATGAATTGAAAAAACTTATCACCAAGAAAAAACGATGTAGATTCAACATGAAATGATCCCAATCCGTTGGTAGGAAAGTTAATTCAAAATGTTTTAACCCCACCTGAGTAAACTTGCCAAGGAAAACCTCCAACATCTACGAACCAGATCTAATTAATTAGCCATCCCATTATACAAAAGGCAAAAAAATTGAAAATATTAAGACCAATATTCATATCATTACATATAGGTTCTTGGAGTCTGACATTTGGATATTTAACAGAACTTCATACTACTTACATATGAACGGCTTTGTTTATGTAACATAATATATTATGAATATGAATTACCAGCCATATTGGAGGAGGATGTTCTATCAGTACCAAGTAGTGATGAAGAAAACACACGCATTATCAAAAGATGCAGTGCAAAGTGATCGAAAACTATTTCACTTACCTAAGAAATAAATAACGACTAGAAATTATTAAGTCAATTAAAAATCTTAAAACTGTCTGCCTACATTTTCAGCTTTCAAGAATATCAAAATGCAAAATGTTTACCGACACGCTTAAGTAAAACTTGCAAGGAAATACCTGGCCGTGTCGCTCAATTTTTAATTTTTTTCACTAGTGTTCATAAAGAGATATGTTATTAAGGCCATAAATGATGGGCCTATACTATTAATATATGATGAAAAAGAGAACAGACTCTCAGCAGAAAGGAAGAAAAAGGCAGAAAGCAAAATGTGTTTCTCAAGCACAACTTTCCATAATTGAATTTCAATACTAGTAAAAAGTGTAAGATAATCCAGTGTAAAATCTCTTTCATTAAGGTGCGGAGTTAGGGAAAGAGGTTGATGGGCGTCCCATTTGGAGTTTGGGGTCGCTCCGTCCGACAACACTGGTAACATTATATATAGATTGTGGCTAAACTCGATTTATAGATTATATATTATACATATATTTATATATATACAGTTATATTTACTATTATTATATAAAAAATTTAATTTAATTTATAACATCATATTTATAAGTTATTTAGGCAATTAACCTCACTCGATCTACTATTATAATTAGTACCTTTATGGTTATTGCTCATTCAGTTTTGAGAGATATTTAAAATGGTGGTGCGGGCAAACAAAAATCTCTATTAAACATGCTTTCGAACAACATCAACCGCATCCCCCGCGATGTTAAAAATCAAAAACATCCCCGCAATGCCGCGGATGCGAAAAAAATCACATCTGCTGCATACTCAATATAATATACTATATATATACTCATAATAGTAGCTTTAATATATATATATAATACTAGTATGAGCTATCACTGTAGTATATTTTTAATAAAAGTATAGATTATAATATAATTATTATTTAAATTTATAATATTATAATTATTATTAATATATATATAATAATAATTATATATATAATATATTTTAATTATATAAATATATATAATAATTATATTAATTATATATATTATATATATATATTATATATATATATATATTATTATATTAATTATACTATATATATATATATATAATATATATATATAATATATATATATATATATATATATATATATATATTATATATATATTATAATATATATTATATATTGAATAATAATATAAATTAATATATATAATATATATAAATTTATCTTAAATTAATATATAATAGGTATATATATATTATATATATAGTTAGGAAAAATCAAAAGAAACAATTAAAAAAAAAAATCTTAATAGTAATTAAAAATTGTTATATAATAAAATAACTATAATATAATATTATAATTATAAATAATATATAGTAGAAGATAAGTGAGGTCATGTAAGGTAAAATAAGCAAGATAAACTGGTTGCTACGAAAGGAAAAACAATTTAACAATAAGTATAAAGTCATAAGATTTCACATAATAATACTAACAGTATATATATAAAATAAAACTATAATTTATTTAGTATATTTTATATAATTTATTTATAATAAAAATAACACAAACAAACACATATAAATAACTCCCTAATATATATATTAAATATTATAGTATAGTTTTTTATTTTATATTTTTTTTATGTTAGTTATTTTATTATTATTTATATATTATGGGTGAGGGTAGTATGCATATTATTATAATCTATTGCATTTGTATATTTTTAAGAAAGGTGTATTATTGCCATCAACAATTTGCTGCGATTTTTCTATACTTTATATCGTTGGATTTTAATGAGAGATTAGTTTTAAAGGCATAGAACACAAATACAATATAAAAGGAGAAAAAGTCTAACAAGAAATAGATTTCGCAATGCTCCGAATGTTTAACAAATTAAAATATCTAGAAGAAACTGTTAAAAATTAACATATTCATGACTATACCCTTATAATTTATGAGATTAAATTGTAAAATTTTTGTATTTGCAATGCAGGTGAAGTCCAGTTCTTGTAGGTTTCTGATTGCATAATTTAGATCAAACACAAGCTTGTCAAAAAAAATTTATGGACAATGTCATTTAACAGTCTCGCACAATTGTTGGACTTAGCGAAACTTAGGGATTCAGTCTATCATCTTAGCGCAACGATTAATTTTTACATTAGTATTATTATAACCTCTGGAAAAATTAAAATTTTACATGTTAAAGTTCTACTCAATTAAATTTTTCATCTTTATATTATTCTCTCTATGAGGGAAAAAACGCATTCGTTGTTTAACAGAATTGAAAATGGACCTGAAGAATCATCAAGAAAAACTTGCCGATCCGATTTAATTATTTTAGGATTTCTTACTGAACTTATTCTCTTCAAAAGGGTACGTTAATATTAATCTGTTTCATATTTATATTTCATATGATCTATGTTAAAAAAAAAGAATCAGTAGCTTAACGCTTTCGGTAAGAAAAAAATAATATCATAACGGGAGGTAGGTATAATATTAATACTCAAAATCAAGTTCAAATTGAGAGATCTCCATAGCATTTTTAAAATAAAACATATGGGATAAAAAAAAAGGAACAATTTTTATTCGAAGTACTCTCTTTTAAATGGCATTTATTCTATTTTTTAGTGGTGAATATGAGGTTCTATAGATTAAAAATTTACAGTGTTTTTTTAACTATTCTGGCAAAAAAGGTAAGTTGATGGCCCGCCACTTCATGATCTGCATATACTAACCAGCAACCTGATCACAAAACGAAAACCTCTCTGTCTTTTAGAACTTCTTTAAGCACCTATTAACCATTTACAACATATTTTGTCTTTTCTTTAAGAAAAATTATCAAATGAATTCACATGAAGATGTTTCACCTACAACATGCATACGTCCCATCAATTATGTTCGTCATAATTTTTTTTCTAATCTTTCCTAATTCTAATTAGTTGTTCACTCACAGCTTGTTTTATGAGCATTATATAACGTCTGCATTTCTTGATTTGAAAATTTTTAATATAGATTAAACAATCTACGTTCAGCATTATATGGCGAAAAAGAAAAAAGTAAAAAACCAGGGCCTGGCGGATCTGTAAAATAAATTTTCGACTCGCGACTTGCCGACTAGTACCGACTCCTGTTAAATTCAAATTTGGATTTTTCGACTCCGACTAAATTTGCACTCCGACTCCACTTAAAACAAAATTTTCGACTCCGACCTCTTCTTAAACAAAATTTTTCAAAACTCCGACCTTTTCGTCCGCCCTTCCCGACTCCGACTCCCCACGCGTCCACAACTCTTTTCATAATACAATTTGTGTTTTAATCTTATCTTCACTAATTCTATAACGTCTACTTTTTGTTTTCACAACAATTTCTTTCTTAACCTCTTCCATTTGAAAGAATAAAAAAAATATTACTGACTTTTCCACTGAATCTAATGCTGCAAAATGCTAATATCGGGAGTAAAGTCAGGCGTAAAGACATAAAAGATGCAGGCGCAACACGTGCATGACAAAACAAAACAAATAATAATGTTACCAGATTTCGCGGAAAACAAAATGTATAACGTAAATTATAAATGCAACTTATAATTTTTATTTTTATTATATCGAACTACAGCGCATTATAAATTAAACAGTTTTAACTTGAATGAGTATTTCAAATACAATAATAATAATAATAGATAATAATAACTAATAAATAAATAATAATAAATAATAAAATCACAAACACAATAATAATAATATAATATCATAATAATATAATCAAAAAAAAATTATAATATTAATTATAATAATTATTGCAATTGACTAGAATAATATAAATAATAATAAATGATAGAAATTCTATGTCAGCTTTTGTTTTGTAAAATATTAGTTTTACCTTTTAACGATCCAAATTCTCTGAATTAAATTTTTCTTCTGATTGTCCATTTAATTTCTTAATACTAGTCTAGAAAAAAGTTTTGCTAAGAAAGTAAGAGGCATATTTAAATGTTATTAGTTTCTGACCGAGGCATTTCGATCCGTAAACGGCGGACATCTACAGAGTTTCGATTTCCCGTAAACATTTTAAAATATGACAAATAATAGAAAAGAATTTAACAAAAAAAAATTAAAATTAAAAAAATTTAATTGATAATTAGTTATTTTAGTAATTTTTCATATTATATTTAATTTAAACGTTTTTTAAGACGAATACGTTGAGAGGCCTTTAATGTAATGAGAGTCTGGTTTTTTATGATGGTCTTTATGTAGTAAGCCCTCACTATTTTCCAAGTTATTTTAGTGAGACGAAACGAGTTTTCCGCTGAGGTACACATGTAAAATTATACGTCGATCGTAATATTGTTACCGAATAATGAGATCACATGATTAATAGATATATTATTGAGGAGCTCTTTATACTCACACAGTTTTATCAAAAAGGGATGAGCAGATTGATAATGACAAAAGCAAAAAAGAAAAATCCTAGGCGTTGCACTGGCTAAAAACGATGCCAAATTTCCCTCATAGACAGACATAAAACAAACACACCATTGACAACACTAGTAAATTATAACGACATTTATTCATTGAACATACACAAAAACAACTTATACCTGATATCTAACACTGTACATTCAATAGACAAGTAAATTTTAACATCCTGCATTGCGAGAGCGATGCAAAAACTGAGATACAGTAGCTGAGGCTTACTGAAATATAAAACATCTAAAGTACTAAGTACATTAACATAGAAGTTCAACGTATTCGTCACTATTTTAAATTATAATAATATGAATAACTAAAAATCTAAAAATATCTAATTTTTAATTTTTAATTTTAAATCTTTTAATTATAACACATTCAGTATCAAATGTTAGAATCGATAACTGCTGAAAGATGTCAGTAGTAAAGGTGGGCCCAACTTGAGCGACAAACATTTGGAATAAACGGAGGCTCTTTGAGTGTCCCTTATCTGAGCGATAGCTACTGATAAGGACATACGTTTTTTGACATAAGTGTAATTGATTTTTCACTGTCTAATTCATTAATTATTTATTATTAGTTAATTATTATTACTTATTATTATTATTATTATTATTATTATTATTTTATTCATTACTATTATTGATTTTAATTATTATTATTATTATTATTATTATTATTATTTATTATTATTATTATTATTCGAAGAAATTGAGATTCACGAAGTGATCTCATTATTTCGAGGTGTCTTAGATTAAATGAAAACTGATCTTTATTCGTAAGTTTTAGGGTACGTGTTATGTTAAAATTAACTATGACAATGTTGAAAAAAACACTGATTTGATTAGTAGGCGCAATTTAACATTATTTAAACACTAATTTACTGTGTATTGTGACAGGATGATTGTGTTTAGAACAAAACGTGAGCCTAGGTTAAAGTTTTTGTTGGGTAATGTTAGGGTTTGCCACTAGAATTTTGCTAATGTCTCTCTATGTTATTCATAGGTCAATTGATAGTTTATATCTCAAACGAGTTGCACTTTGATATGAAAGATGATGTTAATTCATGAGTTCCTAGATGATTGGTATCTTTGATAGATTGGTCCACTTTGTGAGGGATTTGTTAGATGCTGCGGCTTAACCTTTTGCTAGAATGGGAGAAAAAGGGGGAACATATAGTCGAGTATTAGTATGACGTATAGCTACTTTACTTTGATAAGTAGGGAGAAGATTTTCAGGATGTTAAGCTGATTTATTATACGCGAGGTTTATGTTTAGGTTGCTTTGCGCATATATATTTTGTCTTTAGTTGTGCGGTTATGATATGTTAGACTTTATTTGATGTTACTAGCTTTGTTTGCGTTCAAGCTATCATTTGTAGGCTCAGTATATAAAGAACTTATTTTTATGTTATATTTGGATAAAACTTTGTTATGTTTAAAATTATATTCGCTGTCTGTATGATAATTGGACAAGAATTTATGATATATCCTTGTTAAATATTACTTGTGTCAATGTAAAATTAACGTTAATATGTTAGAGATATGCCCTGGAAAAGTATGAATAGGTTACTTTTGTTTTGTCAATGTTAGTATACTTTACAGGTGTTTGAGTTGTGGAAACTACTTGTTAATGTTTAACACTTTAAATTCGTGCTTTAAGTTGTTTAGTATTAGTTCGTTTGTAACAATTATTTCTTAGTTCACCATATGATGCTATGTTAGCTTTATTAAATGAAACGTCTTGTTATGTTTAAGCCAGATTGTAGGGTTAGTTATTAAAGTAAACATCATTTTGTGCTATGTTTATACGAAATGATCCGAAAAGTGTGAATAGGATATTACGTTTTGTAGGTCTGTGTAGGTACTTACACCTGCTGTTAAGCTATGGAACTTTGTTAATGTTAGTTGTTTATTCTAGCGTAAGGGGTGTTAGATTTTGTCATTGTACATTATTTCATTAGTTCTGGTAATGCTAATTTAGCTTTATTAATATGAAACATTGTTTGCTACGTTAGCATATATTCGGTTGTTAGTATATAAAGAATGCTGCTTCTTAACTATGTTATTGTTGTTGTTGTTGTGCTTGTTGTTGTTGTCGTTGATTGTTGATTGTTGTTGTTGGTTAGTTGGTTGTTGTTGTTTGTTGTTGTTGTTGGTTGTTGTATTGTTGTTGTTTTGTCGTAACGAGAATTATAAGTACCGCTCTCGTCTCACCTTGTTGAATGATATGGTTCAGTATGTCGATATTTATTGCATTCCTGATACGTCTTACGCAGTTGACAGTCAATTTTCGGGGTTTCTCATGTACAGCAATGACAGGTGGTTAAGCCTTGGTCAAGTACTGAACCGATTTATTGAATTGTCAAAAGAAATTAAATGTTGAGCAAGAGAGAGAATAAAGAGATTGAAGAATGTATCATTATAAGACAATGACAATATATAATTGATTGCCCGCTGAAATGGAAACTTGAAACAAAGATAATAGAGAAATTATGTAGAAAGTGAGTGTTGTAGGTGTGTAAAAAGTAGTATGTGCTTTGGGGGTAAGTGGAAAGGAAGAAGAGGGATGTTGCACATCTGTAGAGCGACTTTTTTTGTTTATTTCGTTTGTGCTATCAGATGCTATTATCGTAATTTTGGTTGTTGTAGAGCACCCTAGATTCTCTAAAGTCGGTTAAAAATTAAGTTTGGAGAAGGTCAGTTGGTCACTATGTGGCCTTGGTGACATATGTTTCAATCTGAGGTGTTAGATATGATTGGAACGATCGATAATTCTGGGAAAACCCTCTTGACAATTGATGTTTTGGATCGGTAAGTAGACGTTCAGAATTGATGTTGATTAGGATGATGAATGAAATGGTTGTGATATGTATTATAATTGCATGGATGCTTAAATAACGACCAGCGCCTAAAATCAAAAAAAGAACACCTAAATAAAAAATGAAAAATAAAGAAAAACAGTTGGACATTTAGGGTTTTTTTCTTTTTGTTTTTTAATTTTTTATCATTGTATTTTCATACAATTGTTAGGGAGATAATTTTAAAATATTACCTAAATGGAGCAATAATGGTTCGCAGCTAACACTAAGTATTATGTTTCATGATTTATGGACCTTTTTGCTTTTTTGATGTCAACTTTCACATATATATATACCTTGAACCCCATAATCCTTTTATAATTTGAAATAAATGAGAATGAAAAAAATAAGTTTTCTTTAAAATTTTAAGCGGTCTAAATAGTGAACAAGATAGATTCATTGTTCTCAGTGGAATAATATCTTGAACTGAAACAGATTAAATAAACTGAAGATTCCATGTATTAAAAATTAACTAGAAGTAAAACACTCAGTTTTACTACAAACGTAAAAATTCTTCCATGCTTTGGGTTCTAAATATTACTATATGGGTTCATTGTTGAAGTTGCCCATATTATTTTATGCTAAATATTTATTAGTATTTGGTGTAAATGCGGTTGGCATTATTCAATTAAAGTGTATAACGTTAAACAAATTATTGTGAAACAGATTGATAACTATATAGTTCATTGAGTATATGAGAGTCTACATTTCCCCATTTTTACTTCACAGTAACTATCTGAGTGTCTACACTGTCGGCATATAATAGTTATTCTTACATTGTGTGAGAGTTTAATTCAACTAAAAATAGCATCGATAATAAGTCACAACGAAATTCTATTGAATATATATATATATAATACATATTATTTTGTTAAATAGTTGGTTATATTAGGATATATATTGATCGGATTAATTTTACTTATATATTATTAATGAAAGTGTTGGTGCGTATGATTATATAGTGATATATTATTATGTTTGATATAGCTTTGATATAATAGGAATGTTCATATATAATATATTGGAGAGTAGTATAAATTATTTGATGTCTTAATATAATAGTATATAATATTATTATATTATGATTATATATTATTATATATTAAGGTAATTATAAGTGCATCACTAATATATATACTTTTTTTTGTTACTTTATCTATTATTATATTTAGTTTCTGTATACTTAAGATAAATATTTATTCGAGATATAGTATGATATGATTCTATATTATATAGTTACTATTTAATGAGTTTAGTACTTACTATTAAGTGGCTGTTAGACGTAATGTAGTGAGCCTGAACATGTGTTATCTTTTAGGATGAATATAATTTAGTAATAACTTGCTACATTATATTAGTAGTATTATATATATCAGTAACTATATTATATAATATACCAGTTTAATTTTTTTATAGCTTTCATGGTCTTAGATTTTCTTTTTTTCAACTTATTTCTTAATTTCACCTCTTCCTTTTTTGAGTTCGTTTTTGACAGTGCAGATAACCATGCAGGGTCCTATATGGGCACTTACATTGTCAAACATTTTTTATGATAGAAATTATGGAACTTTCAATAGAAATACTAAAACTTCAGTGAGAGGGCTTCAACTTATTTCTAGTGTAGAAATCAGAACAATGGTTCTTTCAAAGATTCGTCACACTAAAATTTGCTGTAATTTAGATCAAGAAAAAACTCTCTCCTTGCTCATGTACCTGCATTTTCTATGCGAAAATATCAAGTCCTAATTTAATAATTTGCCAAAATTCAACATAAATTGATTACCCGGTCTTTAATAAAAAAAAAACTAATCAATTCTTTTAAACTATCATTCACACATCCAAAAATATTGATTTATTAATTCAAGGGTAGAGTGAGCTTCACTGCAAAGTAGAGTGTATTGTGCTTTTTGCTTCGATAGATAAATATGTGAAGCAAGTCCAGTTAATTCATGATTTACATTTCATAACTAGATCCCATTTATAAAATTTGAAGTCTAATGCATCATCTTAATCTGAAACTACTTGAGTATTAATTTTAAATTGTTTTCTGGTATATGATTTCGCTACAATCTATGGGTTGTTATACTGTTTAGCAGACAGCTCCAGTACACCACTCCTAATATATGTATTGGGATCCACCACCTAATAATCTAAAGGAATTACATACCTCTAGTATACTGTTATTTTGGTGTATGTTATTATTTTATTGTATTATGTGCTTGCAGCATGAACTTTGTATTGTATTTTTTCTCATTATTCATATAGCTATATAATTAATTTTCTTTTAGTTTTTGGAGATATGATTATTGTAGTATAGTGCAATGGCAGTCATTATTATCTATTATTTTTTCGTGTGGCACATTTTGTTTATTTGTTCACCACACTGACGTCTTCCTTAGCAGACTAGAGAATCACATTCTTGAAGAAGTAGAGAATGTAAACATTTTTATTTATGTTTTATCAAGTTACTTTTTCTTCAATTAGATGATGTTTTGCTGCTTGCTCCATTTGTGTGTGGCTTATAATTATTATAGTGTCTGTTCATCTTTCCCTCAGTCCGAACGGACCATGTCAACTTTGTGATCAGCCACCTTGGGGAGCTGATTGTAATACAATGTCCCCATATAGGATAATGGCTTATCACACTTACAATGTTTATTCGCTATTTTGTTTTTCCATCTAATGGAGCATCTTTAACAATGACACATGCACTTATTTCTTTCAATGCACACAGATGCCATCTGGGAGTCTATAGAGTCCATTACCGAGAGGGTTGGTATTTTGCCATTCAACGGGATCCTGTTTGGTCCAAAATATCACAATTATTCCCATCACACCGACCATTGTCCTCTACGTTGGTGCATTAATCAAATATCAATACTATCATACAAACTAACTGTAGATTTTCTTCAATCGAATATCCTTTATAGTGAATTTCAAGCCTTTACAATATCACATCATTCATATTTCAGAACGACTCGAATCTAACAAGAACAACTAAGTTGATTCACCACGCTTTGTTCTATATTTGCATCTCTAATTTATCTGTACACACCATACACCTTTTGTTCAGTAGTAATTACTAAACCTTACTCGGAACTCGAACGCAAACTCGAATCAGACTATATTGTGGTTTGTGTTTATTCTAAGTACCAAACACTGCCGATAATTCAATAAGTCAGATTCAAATTTAATCCTCCCCTAATTTCAAATTAAATAACATTCATTTAAAAAATCTTGTATTAACTCATATGTCTCCCATTGAGTGAACGAACTGCACTTTTAGCCTTTGTCTAATTCAAAGGAGTTCTTTCAATTAAAGGTAGTTACTATCAAATATCAGAGGGTTCTCAAGTTATACGTGGATTATAATAGAAGTTTCTAATTTGTTGCAGGGAATTAACATATGGAAGTTCAGTAGGAAGAAATATGCGGATAACCAGTTAGAGAATAGTAGCTTCCGTTGAGGCATTCAAAAGTTGGTGGGGTATGATATAATTCATTAACTGAGCTAACCTTAAAGCACTTCATAATTAATTAGATAGTGTAATAGTGATAAACAGTACAAGATAGTATAATATCAGTAAATATCGATAGATAGTATTTCATACTGAACCCTATTTTTACTTTCTGTACAGTTAATTAACTTTATTTATCATTAACTGCGAACAGTCCCTGTCTAGTCTCCCGGTGATTTTTCGACGCTAGTAGGTAGATTAGTATCCAACTTTTCTAAATTATTTTTAGGGTGTGTTTATTTTTGGGACTCAGTATAACTGTATGTAATAAATCCGGGATAATCTAGCACCTTTATCTCCCTACATTTATTCTACTTTAAAATTTAATTCTGCGCCCGACAGGGCACTGCACTTAAATTTTTGTAGAATTAGTAGTAAGAAATACATGTATGTAGGTAACCTGGTGCATACGCTAGAATATTCACTATACATTCGCGACCTGCACGAGAATTCTCGATAGTTCGTAGATTCCAGACTACGAAAGCGGTCTATTCTAGTTAATTCAACAACTTAAACCTCCCTTCTTTTCCTAACAACATCCTTTCTCTACCTTATTCATTCTGCTTTTCATGTTATAAGTTTGTTCTGTTTTATTGAGATACTATGACGAAAATTATTTATTACTATTATTAATCCCATTATAACTTTCTTTTAAACATGTTTCGACTGGGGGTGACGGGAGATTATGCTGATTCTAATCGAGTTTTGGGATAGGTCCGTAGTAGGGACATTAGGTGGGTCGTTTAGGTCTGGAATAAATCCGACTTGGTGATCATCTGAGGAAAGATAATGCCTCCACTACTCTATACTTCATGATAGGCGGAGCGTTTTTATTAGAAGAGTAAGGAGAAAAATGGTCAAAACACCGACGAGGATTTCTCTGTGACCTCGAAAGACTCCACTAAACAACCACACAACCGATCCAGGAACAGGAGAAGAGATCCACGAATGTTCCTCAGCAGATAGCTGACCCCGTTATGAAAATTCCAATTGACCATTTCTTCTTCAGGAGTTCTGCTACAATAACCCAATTTAAGTCTGGAAAGATGGAAACAGCATATGTTGAATGCTCAGCAACATAACCAATACAGCCACAATCAGATACAACAGACGGTTGTTCCTAATGTTGCTGTAGAGCAGATTTGCTTGAATGAAAGATGCTTTCTGATAACTTGGTATCCTTTGTCTCCAACACGGTAACAGTGGGACAGACATTAAAGGCTTATCTCAGAAACTACAAGCTCAAGATATTATCGAGTCGCGCTTCTGAGTTATTAATGACTACGACGACGCCTCCCATTACACAAACTGACTGTGACTCACAGACAGTTATTATTCACAAATTTACCTTAATTCAGTCGGGCATTCAATGATTCCGTTGACGCTTCATTAGACCAGTTTGTCGTTCAATCACTGGTATCGGCACCACTTGTCGATACCATCAGGTCATATGTTTTCCTCTAAACGAGAACAATATATTTCCTTAAGTGCATGAAACTATAGTCTGGACAATAGCTTCTTGCACCAAGTAGGTTGGATTTTGAGCGTCTATATGCTATTGATTGTCCAATCTAGTCCTCTACTTTAGCAGAAATCGCTCAAAACTCACGAAAAGTAACAGGTTGAGCATTGGAAATTCAAGTATGAGCAGATTGACTTGTTAGTTTATTTTAATTTTGAACAGTATGTTCAATTTAATCTACCACGCGCGCTCAGATCAAGTGTTCTAAGTTCTGAGGCAGGCACAAAGGAATCAATATCTACAATTTATGAATGTTACTCAAATGACACGGAATAACCATGCAATGTAAAGAGACTCTACTTTCTTGGTATCAACAGAAAGAAAAACCGGAAAGATTGCTGCATCTCTCGAAAGCTTATCACTCCGCTTACAGGACTCCAGGTGAGAGCGTTCGTTGTAATGCTCTCGCCTGAACTCTCGCTCAAGAAGCTAATCCATTATGATAGAGATGAAGATGCAATACCTCTCGACCTTTTCTTCTCAGTCTCCTCTTATGTAGAGAATACGGATATCGATCAGTTACATTGAAGTCAGCAATGAGGAAGATATGCATGGAACGTTGTAACATGAGGCGAAAGAAGTAGTGCCTGCAGAGCTCCTGATGATAGACGACTGAGCACAAAGGGAAGAAGTAACCGCTCATCTAGTACTATATGCGGCGGCTACTTCCTGATCACGTCCCAAAACAAGACATGGATCAGACTAGGTCATGAATGTATGATATAGGGAATCAGGTTGCTGTCAGACCGTTTTGTCGTTCAACCAATGATAAAAACCAGCGATATTCTCCAAAACGTAAAGACCTATAAGCGCTTGGCCGAAAAAATACACGAAAGCAATAA
>JABUQX010073125.1:2500-22500 GCA_015478945.1 Trachelipus rathkii
AGTTGACAAAAGAGCGGGACGCAAGTAGAATTGCCAGATAGAGTCTTTTTCGAAATCCTTACCTAAGAATAAAACTCAGCAAGAAAAGAAGATATATATTAGCTTTTAAAGCTTGCGAGAGCTAATTCAATGGTGATACCAAAGTCGAATAGGATAATAAGAGAGGTACTATGACATACGCCGTATAATAATAGTATATGAGATATAAAGTGTGATATACATAGATCTATAATCCACTATATATATAAATGACGGTCAGTAGGCATAGGTAAATCCGTGATAAATAGGGTGGCTAGATAGTATACCGTAAGTTATTATGACTAATTAGTAACCGTAATAAGTATGAGATGAGCAATAGATATACCAATTAAGTGTGTTAAGGTAAGCATGTTAGATTATTTTGCTATTCTATATAAAGATAGGATAAGATAGCGCATATGATACCTAAAGTGAGGCAGGTCTATAGTTAAGCGTTATATATAAGGTGACTAGGCATTAAGATTACCTAATAAGTGAGCTATTAGCATAGTATATACCGATATAATGAGGCGTAATAGACCGGAAGGGCGGTACATAGGCCGAAGAATATATAATACGATAAAGAAGCGGCCATAGTCCGTAATATATAAAGGGCTAGGAGCATTAAGCCCGTATTATAAAGGCAGTAGCATAAGCCGATAAATGTATAGTGTGGCATATAGACACTGATAATTAGCGAGGTGAACATTTAAGCCGTATATATATAAATAGGGCTATGAGTCATATAAGTGTACCGAAAAGACACCATACGTAAGAAGCGCAATAGCATGAATATAAACTCGTACCTAGTAGATAGGCGCAGTATATAGTAGTTACCGATAAGTCACGGATAGACCGGTAATATAATATAATAAAGTGAACATATCAGGTTAACATAGGGCCGTGAATAATAGGTAGTAAAGAGTTATATTGTACTAGGTAGCTAATATGCCTATATAAAGGCGTATCTAATATAGCCGAATTAGCGTAGGTACAAGCCATAGTATATAAATAGAGCTAGTCAATAAGACCGAAGTAAGCAGAGTACATAGCCGAAGAACCGCCATATGACCGTAATAAAGAGCATAGGACATTTAAATACCGTAGTAACAATAGAAGATAGCTGAATGAGACATGAGTAGCTCGATAAAGGACTAGGCTAATAGTCACGTAATAATTAAGAGCGATATATAGAAGCATAGATACTCGAATGGCTAGCATGTATAGACTCAGTAAGGTAATATATATATTTAGGTTTCCTTGATATAAGAGATGATTGGGACGCGTCAGATTAAAACTCCAAACCAGGAAAAGAAGCAAAGACGAGCATAGCCGATAGCTCAGAGTAGACACATTGTCCTTGGCCCAAAATAAGATCTTCGTTGCAGATAATGAAAGAGGCGCATGCGAGTGAGGCCGTATGCCTAAGAGCAGCATCAGAGGCAAACTTAGACCGACCAAATGAGTGCCGTGACATAGCTCAGTACCAATAATAGAGTGTATATATACTATTAGGGCAACCTGATAAAAAGGCTAGGCTTAATAGCCGTATAAAGAGCGCATTAGTAGTACCGATAAGATGAAGTACTATATATATCAGGCAAGCCTGATATACTATATATATAAGCTATGACTATTGACATATAGTAATATAGTCCAGTTATAATGATATAGTAGACGGCTATAATCAGTATATATATAAACGTAAGTGGCATAGGCAGTTATTAATGCCGAAAGCTAGGTGGCATAGACGATAATAGGTTGGAGCTAAATAAGCCGTATATAAAGAGTGAGCATTAAGTACCGTATATAATAAGGGCGGCAAATATAGCCGAAGTAGTGGTGACGATTAACCGCAAGAGTCGCATAAAGTGACGAAGTATATAATATATTAAATATATATATATAAATATATATAAGATAAGAGCTTGTTAGTATATCCAGTATATATAGTATAAAGGGCTGAGCAGATAATGAGCCTCAGATAAGAGCTAGGCATTGCCCTAAGTAGCAGCTCATGATTAGATACCAAGGTACTAGAGCATATTAGAGTAGCCGAAGATAGCTCAAGCGTATTTAATAAAGGACGCTATTTAGCGAAGGAACGGCATAGATACCGTATATAAACAACCCACGGGCGGCATAGCTCGAATAGGGCGCATCGGAAGAGCGGCTATTAGGGTCCAGTAGATGAGAGAAAGAGCAAAGAGCTATCTGAGCCGAAAGTAACACGAGCATAAGCGACAGGTTGGAAATATGGGACCAGGAGACATAAGTCCGGAAAAGAGATGTGTCATGTAGCCGCCCAACGGCCTGTCCATATAGACACGGCTTTACAGGGGAGTACCGTCTTAAAGTACGCAAGAGAGAAAGTAATACAGTAAAGAAATCGGGCCGGGAGAAGCAGTCAAAAAAGGGCTCTGAAAACAGAAGAGAGAGTGAAAGCAAGAAGGGCAGTAGCGATAACTGAATGGACGGAGCATTATTTCTTACCCCAGAAAAGGCAGCAGTCATAAGCAGCACACATTAAAAAATTTGGCAAGAGGCGGCAAATTAGTGCCGCAAGTAGATTTACTACACCTATTACCATTAAAGAGTCGAGCTATAGTATACACTCGCAAAGTGCGGCATAGTCCGATTAAAGGAGCGTGACATAGCCGTATTTAAGAACGCATAAGTCCGGTTTATTAATAGCTGGAGCTATTATTATCTATTGACTAAATGAGACTATGGTCATTTGCCGATAAATGAGCGTGAGTCATTAGTGCGCAGATAGTGTGGGCATTGTATTATTATCCTATATTAATACTATTGAAAGTATATTACTTTTAAAGAAAATAACTGTAGTTATTATTTTATTTTTATCTTTTATAGCCTGTATTAGATGTTCTGGTGCATTTTAGACTCGTTTTATATTGGGGGGACGATTAAGTTCCGTTAATGAGTGTATGCTAATTAAGCTCATGTGATTAAATGTAGGCTGTCCATCATTATAGCATTAATAGGACTTGTCATTAAGTTATCCGTAATGTGATCTGCACTATAATCTCATGTATTAATAAGTGAATTCGTGACAGTATAGCCGTTGAATTAGATTGGTATTATTCATATTAAGCTCTGTAAATGGTGCCATATTGATCATATAGATCCGATCCTTGATTTTGTTCCACACTTCGATCCACCGAAATAATAATACTTTTATGTAATTTAGTAGATTTTTTTAAATAATTCTAGTTATTTAAATTATTATTGTTTAAAATTCTAGTTATTTATTTATTTAAGTTCGATAGATTTTTCTTATATTTTTATTTGTGTTATTATTATTATGATAGAAATTTAATTATCCCATATCTGAAAAACAAAAAATTTTAATAATTTACTATGTTTCATTTTTGTTATTTTTTACTTACTATTATTATTTTCTATGTATTATATTGTTTTAATTTATTAATACGTTTTTTTAAGTATTATATATATAATGGAGTTATGTGTGTATTGTTTAACACTTTTTTTGTGAACCTGAGAGTGTGAGTGATATAAATGATTTATTGATGTAATTTATGCATAATCAATTTTTTAGATTAGTTGAGGGTGGTAAATTACCTTCATTTATTTTAATTGAATTTCTGAATAAATTATAACTTATTTTATTTTTTACTATTATATTAATAATAAAACATTTAAATTTATTTATGTTATATTTATTAGTATTAGTAACTTAAAACACGGGTATGTTATATTTACTAATTTTATATATAATATGAAATATGTTTTCAGAGGCCTATATATTGTGCATCTCTAATTAACTATTTTATTTATGGGCCATTATTCTGTTGTGTAGTTGCCGCCATTTTGTAATTGTCACTATTATTATTATTATTATTATTTATTATCAAACTTTAAATTTTTTATTTTTTTTAAGTTATAATAAAAAAACGATTGGTGTGTATATGTTATTATTATTTATCCGATTAACATTACTACTATTATTATTGGAAATTCAATCTACGGTAGTTAGTATTAGGTTTAATTATTATTATTATTATTTTATTATTAATATTATCGAATATACCGCTCCTTCTTCATTAATACATTAAACAAGGTTGTAAAGGCCTTCTTCTCCACTTTTATTTATTAATTATTTGTGATTACAGATGAAAGTTCATTTTTAATTAAAATTTATCTTTACATATATTTTCGAAAAGATGTTTTTTCCAAAATGTTATGATTGCTCTTAGCTAACTCTATAAGCTTGGTATAATCAAAACCTTTGTTTGGATAATAATCAATCTTTTTCTAAAATTATAGTTTTTATGTAACCATTGTTTTTCTCTTATTATTATTACGAGTCCTTCTTCACAACAACGAGCCGCATGACTAATATAGTTAGATTATCGCGTGAAATCGATCGTATTAAAATACAAAATTTAATAGACGTTAAAATCCTATTAATTGTGATCGCCCATTGCAAATATTATTCTTCTATCGCTAACATCAATTCGACATATTGTTTTTTTTCTCAAGACATTTTGACTCATAGGTATCGTATTTACATTTTATTTCCGGACTTGGATACATTATTAATTCCAATTTCTACTAACCGATATTTAAAAATTAGTACGGAAATTTATGAGCTGAAATTGTGAGACTTCACCCCTATACCGTTTGAACTATCCTACTAAACCTTTAATTAAATAACACTATATCATCCTTAATAAATTTTTTTAGCGAAAAAATGATTTATCTGCTCCGCACTCAACATGTCGACTATGTTTGAAATTCCATCTTCCACCCTAGAGGTACGTAATCTACTGTTATATCTTTATTTAGATCTTTAAAACAAGCGTCTGAAAATTTAATAACCAACCCAGGCAGTATGAAATCCGACTGACAGAAAAGACAAATATCATAAATGTTAAATATGTTTGAAGCGCAAAACTGTTTTGCCCTTTTTAGAAGAGTAAGATTATATTGACGCATGATTAAGGCCAAGTCTCCAATATTGTCGACTCGATATTGATCCCCAATCACATTTTTTAAAACGATAAGTTTATGTTCGGCATGACGTCATCAAAATGTAAATTAATCAGCTAGGCGCAAATCTGCATTACTTTCGTTGTACTTACACTGTATCACTGCATGACTCCGTCCGGTCTACACTGTGTCTGTATTCATATATGACCACATGCCTTCAAAGATTATTCTCTTCGTATTCATTGGCGTGTGCGCTCAAAAATAATATTTCGGGGCTATACATGCGCGAACGTGTGCTCACCTTAAAGCTAACTACTGAAACACAAATCATTCTCTTTAAATTGAGCAAGAGGTGAACTTGGTCTTACTAACGATATATATTATTTTAAGGAAACCCTGAGGACAAGGTATGCCTATCTGTTGAAACGAGACTTATCCGTTTGCCTAGCAGGTATTCTTATTTGTTTATAAAAATCATAGCGTTTTCCTACTAATCACATAGCCGCCTCCAATATCAATCTTTCGTGTGTATCAATAATAATATGGCTTGAACGGGTTTGGTAATCTCCAAAGGAACCTACAGGGGAAAAAACTGGACTACTACATATACAGAGACCAAGACTATGTTCCACAAACCTGAGCTAGACGATTTTCTATTCCTTCTTCTGATATACAGAGATATCTTTTGATGCGAATCGTACACTTTCCCATAGTATCTTTATTGTTTCATTGCCCACCTGCCGATCACGGCCCCATTCCCAATAGAAAAACACCCAGGCCTTTAGGTAGACTATGCCCCACGAACGAGCAGCACTATGATAGCCGCCCGGAATAATGGAGAAAGACATATATCGTCGAGTTATATCATATTATGATTATTATGGTTCTCAGGGGAGATAGAACATATAACCTTAAAACAAATCAAATATAAAGCTCAGGTGAGCGTCACGCAACTTTTATTTTTAGCAGGTAAACATAATTCTGTTTTCACTAATGATAGAAGATAGAAAAAATATCGTTATCTAGTCCTTATAAATCTTTTTAAAAAAGTAGTAAAATGTTATAAAACCAATCCATTTTAGAGGACGTTTTGACGAATCGGTTCAGGGAGCGACGCCATGCGAGAGAATTAACATCCCACAGTCATTGATCGGAGAGCGTCAGCCCTCAGAGTTTACATGCTTTCACTTCATCCTCATCAGTTCTATCTCGGAACTTTACGCGTACCGAGCTATCTTGCAAGATCACATTCTTCTTGTGCAAGCGCCTTTCGAGAGTAATATTGGTGTTCTGCAGTGAACAGAAATGAGCATGATGATGCCTTACAATAATCATTATATCCCAGAAAGCACAAAAGATTCGTCCGGGCGTTTAAATTGAAAGGTCTTTTTTCCTACGATTAACTGAATTCTTCCCTAAAATAGCCGTAACGATATCTGTAAGAGGAAAAACCGTGTTGAAGCCCCTCCCCTTGGAGACTCCATCCAATGGAGAAAATAGGTTGTCGCCACCTCTAGCTTCAAATGTGCATTACAAACTCTAACTACTTATAACTTCCCCCGATAATAACAATTTACTCGTGAATTCCCAAATTGCCTAAATGTTGTGAAACCCCGTAAAATGCGCGCCCCAAGGAAAAAAAATACAGATTTAAGAGTTAGGTAATTCGTTGGTCAAGCTGAAAATAAATCTTTTATCTGACCCAAAACCTTCATTAGATATATATAATACGGCGTTGAAAAAAATTAAAGAACAATAAATGAACGTGATAGACCAATAGTCTTAATTTCATCCCGTTTATACGATTCCAATATACCTATATCTTCAATGAAGAGCGTCTCATTCCTGAAGTGCAAGGTCTACTTATCGAGATGAAAGTATTGTAAGACTAGAAGTATGATCCTTAATAAGACTTGTCCGCTGTTACTATCATAAGTTTACCTGCAGCGCCTTCGATTTTCAATAGAGAGTGTCCAGACGAAGTTAATGAACTACTTAATCAATATGTGATGTAGCGTTCTTTATGTACTACCCTGTCAGATAAATAGTATAATATGCCAATGTGAATCTCAGAATATACCACTCAATTCAAACCCTGAACAAATCATGTCTTTTCACAATAATGAATGGGAATAATTCGAATCACAATAGAAATAAGTAAATTATCTAGCGAAAAAAAAAAATATGCTTCTCCTCTTTATATGAACCATCTCGTAACAAATCATATTAAAAGAATCCCAATGTATATGAGATTGAAATAGATCGATTTTTTCCTCTGTCGGACAAGTAT
The DNA here is from genome assembly GCA_015478945.1 of Trachelipus rathkii. Taxonomy (NCBI): domain Eukaryota; kingdom Metazoa; phylum Arthropoda; class Malacostraca; order Isopoda; family Trachelipodidae; genus Trachelipus; species Trachelipus rathkii. The sequence continues at coordinate 9,783 of JABUQX010073125.1, forward strand.
ATGCGTGAGCATTTCGAGCTACTCTTCCCATTGCTATATATACTTATGGAGATTCCCCAAAAATGAAAACAGAGTGTATGCCTCCGAGAGTGAGCTCGCGAACAATTGTTCATGGTAAACATAAGAAATGCACTGTATCTAGAACCATATATTAATGCAACAAATTACTTCATTGGAACTTCAGCTTAAATATTCTCTCGCTTATTTATCTAACAATTTCTATTACAGCAACCCACCAGAACCAAGAAATAAAAAATCAAGAAACAGTATGTACATGTTGTAATTCTTTCAATAATATGAAAGCTTAAAATTTCTAATATTTTCATCTATTTGAATTCATAGTGACTATACAATTCAGTACTACATTTTTATATAGAAAATGAACAGTAGGAGTGAGACCATAATTTAAAATGAAATGTTATATAACCAGAAAGCTAGATAATATTAAGAAGGGTCTTTTTCACATAAATTATTTCTTTTCTTCTTCATATACTTCATATCTTTTATTCATACAGGAAGCGTGCGAGCATTCAAACTACCTTAGTTTGGTAACATACCAATTATCTGTCATTTAAATACTGCGTAATGAATTATAAAATATATATTATTTATATTTTATTTATCGAGTCCACTGTAAATATATGAATGTATTATTATTAAACTTTAGAATATTAATTTACAGAAGTCTTATTAATATTAATCTATCACTATTATCAAATATTATATTTGTATTCATTTTGATTATTATTAATTGGTACTTACATGGTATTATATTATATTGATAAATTATATCTCTCACCTGATGCTATTGATACCAAGTCTCAAATTGGATTTTACTTTTAGTATATATACAGTATGGTATATATATAATTATAAATAGCATAATATGAATTTTATATAATAATAATATTAATAATACTTCGTATAATATTAAAAATAAATCTATAAAATATTCCAAATTATTTATTATATATATTTCTCTTCTAGTTTTCTTGTAATTAACTTATATTAGTTTTATTTTTAATTATACTAATATCTATTAATCGGAGCAAGAATTAGTATAAATAGTTATAGACGTATTCAAAGGGGTTTCAATCTCTACGTTATTTGCTCTCATAGATAATTTGTAGCATTAGCTATCCTTCACGTTTTTCGTATCAGAGAAACGCCTACCTTATTTATACGCTTTATCATATCGGAAAGCTGGATTATATCCCCTTATGAGTTTCATATAATAATTACGATTGACTTTGAGATAAGTGAATAGAGTAGTTTTTAACGATGCGCGGAATAACGTAACTCACTACCGTAATTATTAAATGGTATAACGTCTATTGATAAATAAACTTGTACTATCATATTTTACATGATGAGGATAATAATGACTCTATGATCTTTTCACTTATATTTTCTACCCAACTTATCCAGTCTAATATATATATAACTGCCACCCACGGGCCGAGCCCTTTTACTATTGAGTTATCCGTATTAATACATTTATTTTAATATTCAAACTTGAATAGTGTCCTTATTATTATTATTATTATTATCGATTTGAATTTTTAACTTTCAATTGCACGAACTATTGGTGAAATGTAATTATTTATTTATATCGGCGTGACGACCATCCGATAAAATGTTGTTACGTTTTATTACGAAAAAACTGACTGAGTAAATTTTTATTTAAACTAATCAACTACTCGAAAGCGCCTAATTAATTCATTACCATTTATCTAGAAAAAGAAAGATAAATATTGATATAATAAAAAGGAAATATGAAAATTTGACTAAAAATATAATTAATCAAATTATTCAACGTATATGATATATATATAAGTATTTGCCTCTCAATCCTATTTATAAATCGAATATAGGATAAAGAATGGTTCAAAACAATTTGAAATATTATTATAAAATAGTGAGATAAGAGTAACAATCAAATAATGTATAAGAATCGAAACCTTTATAAATTTTTTTTATGGAGTGAAGATAAACATATGTATGATGAGTCTGACCTTGAGTTGAAAACATATTTTTATTATTATCCACGGAAGTGAAATATAAGACTGTCAATTTGATAAAAGTCCAATTATTAGTTTATCAACGACGAATCAAACTTAAGAAGAGTAATTTGACCTAACGAAACTGCTAATCTCTAAGCAGAAATAGTTACTATTATGAGTAGTTAACTTTAATGTATTATTTATATTCAATAATAAGTGTTACAGGAAAAATTTCAAACCCTTATCATCGATACGTTACTATTATGCGTGTCTAATGGCTAAAATGAACAATCACGAGCGTCTTTTGGGAGCTTTCATTAGTTTGTATACATGAAAAGTATAGTTAAGCTCATATATGGAATAATACCTACGACTGTATAATCATCTCAAGCCTATCAATTTTACTAGGGCATTACGTGGTGAAGGTTATCCCACGTCTCCACGTCGTTTATCTGAGCGCTCGATTCCCAACAATTATTTTTAATAATAATAATAATAATAAATATAATATTTTAGTATAATTGATATTAAAATTAAAAATAAAATATAAATTATCATGAAACATCTCTTTTATTATATTTTATATTTAATACTAGTAATCAATAGAAACATATTATATATTATATGTAATATTTTTTAAAATATATACATTGTAAATAACATTATTCAGATCTTTAAATTTTGATAAAACTACTTATTATGACAAATACTATTATTTTTAAACCTGCCATTTTTATTGTCCCCCCTTTTTTCTGAGGTAACCCTTTTTCACTAAAACAGTTTAAGGACCGCTTTTTTCTCGACCGATTATTATAAACCAATACTACGAAATACGTATAGCGTGAGCCTACTCAAGCGTAGTATGGAGTTGGCTAAAAAGTCTCCAAAATATTCTGCCTTCTTTTACAGTTCTAAATTTAATCTATATATGAAGTAATAAAAAATAAACATCCTACTTCTACTAGTTTCTGGCCATTAATTTATTCATCCAATTCATAATCTAACCTATTTATTTGATGACAAGTATTATTTCATTGACCCGATTAAAACCACGGCGAAATATACTATAAGTCAGAGCTAGCTTAAGGCGAGCGAATGATAGACTCAACCGCATATTATAACCCAATTGCCTTACATTTTATATTCCTCTATTATCATCTCTAGGCGAACTAGCTGAAGCAGAAGAGTGCAGAGTTGATGTGAAGCCAGTATTGCGTCACGTGTACATTTATGTCAGTTACTAATCGTGAGCGTGCACCGAAGTACGCAACCCCTAAACAGGCTTGCGAGTAGGTAAGGAGCCTGATTAGCGACGTTGCTTGTATTTTAGTAAACGCTATAAATCTCGATAATATAAAAACATCATCACGTATACACTTATATTCCTGCAATACCATTTTACTCTTCTGAAATCCTTATTACTATAGGCATTTATAATAATTCAATCTTGTATTTTAGTAAACGTATATAAATATGGAAATATACTTTGGTAACATAATAATGTATTTTATTCTAGAACCGGGTTGCGTGAGAGTTCATACAAAAGAAAAATATTTATTTAATATCTATCTCGCATACACTTTCATAAAAGATTTTCTGTGAATACATTATAGTCTGACATAATAATACCTAAACTAAAGCACTGTAGATAGTAAATTTCAACCGAAATATGTATTACAGAATCGATTTACCATGGTATAATGAGTTGATTGTCTGCGATTCTTTAGCACTGCTTTAAATATCGTGCTACAATCTCATAACGAGCATGAATTAGCGAGATTATGCGCTAACATCTATCCATATTTTCACCTTGCAGTCTTTCTAAGAACTTAATCAGTCCGATATCTATCTGGAGATCCAATCTTTTTTTTCCATCACAACGAATGCAAATTTCATTTCGATGATATATCTTGCATCCACAATATCTACCTAAAAACGAGCACAGCGAAGTGAGATCAATAAATGAAACCTGAGCTAGAATGGAAAAATTTTGCATACTTTAATTCCATTGCTCTCATTGATTATAGCGTCTCCTCTTCTATTTCAATTATTACTCGTCAGCTTTATTTCTATTTAAAACTCTCTCAGCTTTTGTGCAATTCGAAAATATCGTCTCACATTGCGAAATAATTTACCAATATTATGCTGTTTTTAAGGTCCCAGTCCTTACTACACCTTTAAAGCAACACATATCATTGAAAGATTATTACAATAAGACATGGGTTTAAAATAAAAGCTTTGGAAAGAATTATCTATAATAGAAGATTATGTAATGGAATGGTATATTTTATTATTTCCTGATGTTTGTTGCGTTACGTATCTGAGCTAATGTTCTACACCTCAATTTCCAATTTATATGTGTGCGAAGGAATTTTTTCTCGACTCCGCAACCTAAATATTTAGTAGGAATGGCTACTTAGATAAAAATTCTTAAGATTTCGTACAACTGCGTCTTAGTATATTTACTGTATATTAAGAAGACTTTCGCTACTGACGCTATTGGTTTTAAATGACCGAATATGAAGGAGATAATCTAAACAGTTTTTTGGGCTAAGATATGTATTCGCTGTTTATTATTTTACATAGCTACCACTCGCTTTTATAAATTTTTTGACATAGGATCATAATCTGCGTATTCCAATTGGCTCGATAAAAGTGATATATATTATTTGATATCTTTATTACCTGAAAATTCAGACTTCTGTAAATGTACAATTTACGCAATTATTGTGAATACTAGATTTTATTGGAGAATGCATTGGACAAAAAGAACAACTGATATTTTAGCAAATACCAACCATAAGTTGCATTTTCTTTAAAAATATTAATGACACTTTTACCTAATACAATATTCATACGGTGAGGGTAAATACATTCGTTTTTCCTTAATCGTTCGCTGATGTATCACTTATGATAAAATTCATATTAATCAATATAAGTATACAGTTTATATTTCGTTTTTATTACATAATATTGAACCCATATAGTCTTTTATAAAATTCCTATTTAGTTTGAATACATATTTTTATAATAATGATTTAAAATTTATCTTAATCTATATACATGATGAGTATATATATATATAGTGGCGCCATATAATACTGTGAAATTTCGTATTCCTCTCTATTCGTCCCCAATGTTTAAATAACAACTAGTAATGCTATATTATAGGCCTCTTATCATAAATTTTCAATCCAGTTAAATTTTATCCTATAACAAACTGTGCGAGTGAGTATATGAATTTATAATCTACGGTATAGGAAATAACTTCATTGTGTATTCACGCAGAAACGATCCAACCCATTAACACTATCATTATTATGGATCTTCCTCACTATTTTGTGCGAAAAACATACCAATCCGGATACGCTTTATTAGCTATGATTGCAATATTAAAACATTTTCTATACTATAATTTGAAATTCCTCCCGTATCTCACACACAGAGCCAACTTTATAAAAACGGAGCGAATATATTATATATCACACTGCAGCTGATAACTGATTTTGTTTAGTATCTGTTATATAAGTTTCGTTATCCCCTTTTTTTTTCGGCAACAAAAATTCCAGTGTATATTTACCATATTTCAGCCGAATAACTCTAAAGGGAGAAGCAGAAGTTCCCGAGTAGATAGAGCCGTAAAAGACCGCCATTATAGAACTCAATTATTATGCTCATAGACGCACCAAAGTGCAATGTGTCCGAGACAGAAGCAACGGGTTTTTGTACATATGAAAAGATATAATAACTGAGGTGCGAGTACGTTATTGACGCGCACGTTGTATTTATACAGATTAATATGGCGTAAAATTATCTAGCGAGAAGAGAGGATTCTTAACGTAGAGATTTCGAAGCACGTTAAATCTTTATTAGAATACGGAATTCAATAATCACGAATTATAGTGTTACGAAACGAGTTACGGTCTTAGAATAAAGTTTTGCTCTCGGTAAGGATTAATTAGATGAATGGTATGGAGAAATAGGAATAGCACCAGAATCATTTAAGGATAGAAATTAGAGTGAAAGGATGAGGGAAAAAGTTGGCTTTATAATCTTTGATTTATTTTCTTGGGTAATAGAAAGCCAGTTGTGGCATATAGAATTAACAAGCAAAGAGGCAAATTATGTGACTGTATAGGAGAGCTCTACCATTATAGAAGATTGAGGCAGAATTGTAGATATGTATATAGTTTCCCCGCCCAATTTATGATATCAACCAATAAAATCTCGCAAAGGCGTGATATATTATTTGAATGTGAGTATTACCATTTTCAAGTTATGCCAAAAAACAAAAAAAAATATTAGAAAAATAAGAAAAAAGATATTAAATGAAGCTCCGTGGGGCACGCGAAGACCTCCTGAAACTTTATTTAGATATAGAAAAATAAAAACTTAGCCGATAGAGCGCTTAGTTTTGTGCGAGTGATAGTCGAGGATGACGAGAGTTGTTGGAGTTACCTGCAATGTGCACAAGTCCCGCCCGTGTTGCCCGTCGCGAATAGACAACAAGTGCAGGAATAGATGGCAGGAAATTAATACAGCCATAGGTTGTTAAGGTTAAGTTGCTGACAGATCCTAGATGAGTGATATGACTACTGATACCTCGCTGCCCGGCCTTTTCCATATCCTTACTTGTGTATCAACGTAATCTTGTTTCTCCCTTACACCCTTAATTCACCTCCTCCATCTCTTTTCCTTGCACATTTTTCAAGTTCGGCTTCTTTTATTTGACTCCCTTAACCTAATTCTAACTTAACTTAGAGGTTTTCGCAACTCTGTAAATCATAGCGGGAGTCAAAATAAGTTAGGAAAATGTAAAAATATAGAATGGGTTGACTGATGAAGTATGAAAAAAACTTCTTTTTAATTACCTACTAATAGCTGATTAAGTTAAAATGAGGTCATATAGTATTAGTTAGTGTATTTATTCTCTCAACTTAATATGTTTGCCTATGTACAAAACCTACAGGTAGTTTTTCCCATTATTATGTATGCTATAGGTGTCAGATAAAACGTTATGAGGAAAGTATTGAATTATTAATCGTGATTTTCAGTACTCATGATAGAGGAAAATATCATGAAAGATGTTCACCCTTACGTATGTACTAATAATATATATTAAAGTCATAAAACAATATCTGGTATTAAATTTCTAAAAATTCTCGCACTTTCAATTTTTGGAACACAAAACCCAGTCGGAAATTGAAAGGAAAAAAATTTCATAAATTTCCGAAAATTAGAAATAAAATAAGTCTTATGAGTGAACGAGGACCTTCATCTAGCCAATTTTACTATACCGTTGTTAACCTCTATATATATAGTATCAAGCCTAAATTACCTACTTATCATAATATATAGTAGATAGGTGGCGTTAATAGTTAATTAAGCATATTAATATGTGAGAAAGTTAAAATACGCTTTTTTCTTGACGGTATTTCGGAATCTATTCGTTAGTCATACGCCGCCCCCCTCATCATCGCCGTCGTATTCATCGTTTCTTGAATTGACCATGTCGAATCCATTCTTCAATTTTAAGTTGGGATCGGACGTTAGATTTGAAACGTTTTCAGATTTATTTTGGTTTACTAACGTCGTTTCATTAATTTTCACGCCATCCGAAATTTCTTTATCATCATTATCTCCGTAAAAACTATTATATTTGGATCTCATATAATTCATAAATTGATCCTTAAAATTTTTCGCATCTTTTTTAGTCAGAATAATATATTTTTGCGCAATTTCATCCGTTTTTGAGAGCGGTCTTTTTTTATTATCATGATCCTCATATTCGTCTAAATTTATTTTAGAATCGCAACGGGTTTCCATCCTTCCATCATCCTGATAACAAGCCTCAATATGATGGCCTTTATTCGGATCGGCGTCGTTGTTTTTCCAAAAGTCATATTTATATTCGCGTTTATCATCATTAAAATTATCATTACAAGCCTCGATGTGATGGTCGTCGTTCGCATCCGCATCGTTCTTTCCCAATAAGTCATATTTATATTCCAGTTTATTAGTTTCGAAATCATTTGAATTTAAGTTTTCAACCTTTTTGCGCGCAGAAAGTAATGTACTCGAAATTTCTTCTCCTTCAGGCTCAGTTACACATTTATCATCTATTCCATTCTCCGCCCTAGCCTGCCCTCCATCTTTCTCCTCGTCTTTTTCCGATTCTTCTAATTCGTCCTCAGGTTGAATTTCCTCGCCCAAAAATGTACTACTGTAAGTTGATCCAATTGAATCCTCGAAATCATGATCTTGATTAATCTCATTTTGATAGGGAGTATTTAAATTTTCGCTCGAGTTGGAAACAAAGTTAAAATGCCTATTTTCTATTTTACGTTCGTCTTCTCTTGTTCCAAAACTCATCGAGTTTTCGTTATCAATTTTGGAAAAATCCGATGAATTATGCTCGCGTTTAGCGTCACATGTCGGCGCGTTATTTTCAGATGTTTGTACTGGTGGTGCTTCGTTTACTTTCAATTTTTTATTATTATTACGCGTATTGGAAAAATTAGGTTTATCATCTGCGCAGCTGGACACTACTTCAAAAAAGTTTTCTCCTCCAAATACATCATTGAGTATCTCGGCTGACGGTGGGGATTTTTTTTCGTCGATCATTATGTAGATTTGCCAAGGAAAAAATAAAATTTAAGGTTAATTTAAATATTTTTTTTTTAAGAAATAAAAAATATACTTATTATTCCTACACTTTTTTTTATCCGTAAATCGCGGAAGCTCTAAAGAAGATACGAATATGTCTAATGCGAATGAGAAAAAAATATATAAATCCAAGGGATTACACGAAAAGCTTTTTCATATGAAAATTCCGGACACTCTTCCTTGGAGATCGGGTCAAGACCAGTTACCAAAACTTTCAAAAATGGTAGATGAAATCGTTCGTTTGAAAACAGAGTTTATTTCAAAATTTTCAAACAGTGATGAAAGACCTTTTTGCGAAAATTCCTTACAAAAAATGAAAATACGCTTCATCTATATTTCAAATATTGGTGAAAATGAAGGAACGCAAAATTATCAATCTACGATAGAAGCTCTATCAAAATACAAATATGTTAAACGTAAGATCGAGTTAGAAAGTAAAGCGGCTTTAGAGATGGAAGAGAAAGTCCATCGAGGTTGTTTTGAAAATCTACTTACAAATGAAGAAAAACAGCTTCACACAAACCTTTCTGATAAAGAACGCGTTAGTATTAATATATACGAGGCGATTGAGCATTTAGAAAAAATTAATATGTGTTTATTCATATGATTGAATTCAAAAAAACATGAAAAGGAATTTGTTAATTATAGTTTTAGAGTGTCTAACTTTAAATTATTGTGAGTGACGTTATTTTATTGTAAAATTTATATCAAATATTTAGTTTTCATAATACTCCTATATAAATAATTTCATTAATGTATGTGAAAAATCCCTGTTTTAATAAAAAATTTTAAACTTTAAAATTAATACTGCTACTTTATTTTATAATCTTTACACTCAATTACAATTATATATATTAATATAATAATTATTTAAAGAACTTCTTTAAAGACCAGTATTTTTTTCCTTAAATTTCAATATTTGAATATAATAATTGACGTATTCTTAAAATATTTAAGTTTTTATACGGGTAATTTTTTAGCATTTGAATAAAAAATGTGTTTCATTTAGTAAATGCAATATTAATCTAAATAAGCAGAAATAACGAATTAATGATTATACATAGTTTTATAGGTGTCTTAAAATTTATGATCGACTTTTTAATGAAATTTACATATATTATTATGTTTTTATATTATATTACTCATATAATTTCTATTAGGTTATACTAGTTGAAAACCTTTGTTTTTTATATATATAAAATAAAATATTAATATTTAACTAATATTTACGTCTTTTTTCTTAATATTTATACTCATACATAATTAACATATAAATTTAATAATAACTATCTTAAAGAACGGTTTTTTGCTTAAATTTCAACATTTTGAAAATTATTTGGTAAATCTTATTAAAAAAATTGAGTTTTTAACGGGACTTTTCAAGTCATTTGATAATATATAAATATATTAGATTACTTTCATTGTACATGCAATTTCAAAAAATACAGTGATAAAAGCGAATTTGTAATAATTTAGTATTTATAGGTGTCCTTTAAATTATAACTCAGTTTTTTAAATTGTAATTCTTCAATATTATGTATTTTCATATACCTTAAAATCTATTCTATATAGTTAATGAAAACCTGTTTTAATAAATAAAATACTATTATACATCTATATAAAATTTAACCTAACATTTCATTATAATAATCTTCTACATTACTATAATTAGAACTCTTTAAAAGTACGAATTTTATTCCTTAAATTATTACAACATTATTGAAATTATTGTGGTAATTCTTTAATATACTTGAGTTAATTTAACGGTATTTATTACTCAGCATTTTGTGAGATAATATAATTAGTGCTTCATTATTGAAATGCAATTTCAAAAAGCAGAAAAGCGAATTTGTTTATAATTAGTTTAGATTAAGTCTTAAATTGCGTTTTATATTAATGAAATTTTACTTATATTATGTTGTGATAATATACCAAATATATATTTGCATTGTGAGTTTAGCTTTATAGAAAACTCTTGATTTTTAAAATAATAAATCTTTATAATACCTTATCATTAAATTTCACTTTTTCTTAATATTTATTCAATAATTAACCTAAATTTAGCCCGCCCGTGTTATTATATCACGTAAATGTGATATTATTTAGTCCTGAATTTTTTTCAGGACATGACCTTCACTTGTTCAATATTCTTAAAATTGAGTTTTTATAGCGGTGAAGATTTTCTAGCACATTTTGAAAAAATAATTGTGTTTTTATACATTGAAAAGTCATATTTCAAAAAAGCGAAATAGCGGATAAGTTTTATAATGAGTTTTTTAAGGTTCTTAAATTGATAAGTTTTTAAGGTAATATTCAATATTTATTTTATTTTAATATACCAGAATATTTCAATTAGTTATGTGATAACCGTTTTAAATAAAAAAGTTAAACTTATCTAATATAATTAATGCTTTTTATTAAATTATATTCACATTTAAACAATTTAGAATCTCTATAAATAGTACGATTTTTTCTTAAATACATCCTAAATTTTTCAACATTTTGAAATTTATTTGGTCATTCTTTAAATAATTAGAGTATTTTATTAACTGGAGGTAAATTTATATATTTATAGTCACATTTAAGAAAATAATAATGTTGTGGTTTCATTGTGAAATGCAATTTTCATAAAAAGCAGTAAAGCGAATTATGTTAATTATATATAGGTTATAGTCTTAAATTGAAATCAGTATTATATATTATATATATATTTTAATTGAAACTCCAATATTTTTGTTTATTAAATCATATATCCATAAATATTTCATTAGTAGTTATGAAAGCTGTTTATAATATAATATCAATTTCTTATAACTATTCTAAATTACACGCTTTTTCTTTAAATTTTCACTATTTACATTAAAATTTAAACATCACTTAATAAGTATATGATTTTTTCTATATATTTCAACATTTGAAATTTATTTGGGTAATTCTATAAATATTGAGCATTTTTAACGGAAATTTTTATAGTCATTATGAATAATATATTGTTTTCATTGATATTGACTCTAAATTTAATCAAAATAATGCGAGAAAAGCGAATTTGTTATAAGTTTTAGGTGGTGTCTTAAATTAACTTTTTTTAATGAAATTTTCAATATAATTTGTTTATTAATATTAATATCATACCTAAATTATATTGCTGATAGTATCATTAGAAAATCTAGTGTTATAAAAATTTTGATTTCTAATTTTACGCAAATAAGCTTTTTCTTAAATTTTTCATCAATTGATACTTTATAATATATTATTTAAGTACAATCTTTAAGTAACGTATTATCCAAACTTCAAAATTATGAAAATTTATTTTTTGAGTAACTACTTATAAATTTGTAGTATATTTTTAACTCGTGGACGTTATTTAGCGATTTGTAATAAAAAATACATGTTTTTTACATTGTGAAAATGCAATTTCAAAAACAGATAAAAGCTGAATTGTTAATTAAGTTAATTTAGGTGTTTAAATATGTAATCGTTTTATCAATGTATAATTTATCTCAAATATTTGTTTTCATAATTAATCCCAAATATAATTGTAAAAATTAATGAAGGCTTCTAGTTAAAAAATAATAAATTTACTTCTATAATATCTTTCAATTTTACTAAATATCATCTATTTATATCTGAAATATCTAATATATAACTACTAAAAGTACTTATATAATTTCTTAATTCCTTTTTCAAAATTTTTGAAGTCAATGTTGTGTATGCAATCTTCCTGTTGTAAATTTTTAACGGTGGATTTTTATATTATGCATTTGAATAAATAATATTTTGTATTTTTCATTAATTGATAACTCGCATTTTCTAAAATGCACAAGATCTACTTGGTATTAGAGTATTCTTAGGTGATGTCTTAAATTATACAGGTTTTTTAAATAGATAATTTCAATATTTATGTTTTTTATACATTATCCAATATATTTCATTATAGTAGTTGAAACCTGTTTTAATAAAAATCTTTAACTTTCTAAAGTTACTCATTTTCTTAAATTTTCACATTATAAATTTAGATATACTCTTAAATACATCAGTACGATTTTTCC
>JABUQX010073126.1:0-20845 GCA_015478945.1 Trachelipus rathkii
ATATATATATATATATATATTTTAAAGTCATTAGTATTTTAAAATAAATTTTTTCATATATAAGCATATGTAATATAAAAGTATGACTATCAGAAAAATAATTAACCCCTATATATGTATATAGTTGCAATAAAGGGTTAAAAAATTGGAACAAATTTTTTTTTATTTTTGTTTAAAATATAAATCTTTATGACAATGAAGTAATTCTCTCTTCAGATACCTTCCTCTCTTCATCTGCAACTTTTCCAATTTGGTCATGTTGAGAGAACAACACACCCTTCAATAAAAATGAGGAAATTTTTATTAGATTTATTTGATCCTTGTGCTTTATTTACTAAAATTCTTTACTTTTAGTTATAGGAACCTAAATGATTCTAGATCCTAATTTTAATCACAATTTTTTATCAAATCATTGGAAATTGTAACCATTAAATTAATTTTTAAGATAATGTCTTTTTAATTTTTATTTCAAGATTCATTTGGTAAAACAAGCCTTGAAAAATGGTAGTTTATCACGTTCATTGCACAAGGTTGGAAACAAACTGACTAAAGAATGCTCATCTCTGGATACATTTAATTCTACTCCTCTCTTGTTTCTTCCAACAATATTCCTCTGATCCATTCTTTAGATCATACTTCTTATTCCAGACCATGGTCTCACTACTATGCAATAACATAGGTAACAACATGCCCTCATGTAAGACTAGCGTACTCTTAGTCCCTTTACATTCATAATGGTTAATTACTTAAATGCCTTCATACATTTCTGCTTCCCTACTACACTCCATCGTCATGTACTTCTCATCCAACACATACCCTAAATATTTAAACTCAGACACTTGTTCCAGCTGCTCACCATCTAACATAACTTCACACTGAGGACTGTCCTCACTCACAACCATAACCTTACTCTTATCTACATTTACTTTCAAACCCCTCCTTTTACACACCCTGCCAAATCTCTCTACCAATCCTCTCAAAACTCTATCAGATTCGCCACACCAAATCATCGCATATAATAGGTAGGGCACCTCTACTCATCTCCAGTCTCCATCATTCTTAATACCATTTCCTGCCACCCCCACCTCCAATTCTTTCCATAACCCCATCCATATACAAATTGAATAACCAAGGAGAAATAACACAACCCTGCCTCACTCCGCTATTAATACTAAACCAATCACCTTTGACACCATTTCTTCTTACACACGCCTCACTATCGTCATACATACTTTTGATTCCATTCAGAAGCCTACCACCACCACCAAATATCACTAACACCTGCCATAGAGCTTCCCTATTAACCCTATCATATGCCTGTTGCAAATCCATAAAACCTAGATACAATTTATTCTTCTTCTCCCTCATTTTCTCAATCATTTGCTTCAATGTAAAGATTTGATCCACACATCCTCTACCACTCATAAACACACCTTGTTCTTCACCAATCAGTCCTTCAGTCACTTGACACACTCTTTTGACTAAAACACCAGCATATATCTTCCCTACAATACTCAATAAACTAATTCCCTTATAATTTCTACAGTTCCCCTAATCTCCCTTACCCTTATATAAGGGTACTAGTACTGTTCTCCTCCAATCCCTCGGGACTATACCCTCCATAAACGCTTTATTACACAACTTTCAAATCCAATCAATCACCATCTTGCCTCTGTTCTTGATCATTTGACCAGTAATTTCATCTATACCTGAAGATTTACCATTCTTCAACTTTCTCACTACCTATTACCTCCTCCTTGCTAATAACCTCATCCCCCACACACAGGGATATGAGTAGTAGGGATGTCTGTACGGTGTTATCTAGAGGGGTGTGTACTTTAAGTAATGTGTATATGATATGTGGATAAATGGTGGTAATATGTTTCCTGGAGGATGAGTGTGTAAAGAATATGAACGCAAAAGAGAAAAGGCACACTATTAAAAAAATGGGAGGTAATTTCAACGCTTCGAGTATGTGTGTACTCTCCCTCTATATATATATATATATATATATATATAAGGTATATATATATATATATATATATATATATATATATATATATATATATATATATATATATATATATATATATATATATATATATATATATATATATATATATATATATATAGACAGACAGTGATGTGTGACATCATCATTGTCTGCTGCATGATTTGTTTATTTCTGCAGGTACAAGATTGTCTAGATTTGTAATAATATAATGATAGTAGTTGATAATGGTAATAAATTTATAGATGATAATTAATATATATAGAATAAGATTAGATTCAAATAAAGCAAATAAATATAATAATAAGACGAAGAAGCACTACACTAGAGAGCACTACAGAAGACAGAAGACACAAGAGGGCACTATAGAAGATAAGAAGACATAAGAGAGTGCTATACAATAAGAAGACATATGAGAGTGCTATAGAGAAGAAAAAAGAAGGGACCAACATATAATTGCAGATAAAAAATATAGATAAAGACTTGACGGATAAAGATAAAGATTGACGTGATATGACTATACTGTTATACGTGACTACCTAACATACTACTAACATATTAACATTCTGATTATATAAACATCATCTGACACTTGCTAATTACCTAAGGAGCATAAATTGTTAATCTGAAACCGATCTAAAATGCATACATATAACAAATTTAGATTTCTTTGATATTCAACTATAACAATATAAATTAGCTTGACTCCGCTTTATTGTGAGAACAATAAATGTTTAATGTTTCCCCCCCTCTAAAATTGTTAAAGCAGTCAAGCTTCATTGCTATGAGCCAAATTATTATCTGAAAACGATCTAACATGAATACATATTATAACAAATTTAGATTTCTTTGCTATTACACATATAACAATATAAATAAGCTTGACTACGATTTATCACTACATCAAATTGTAATTTTTTACGGTTGTGCAAAGGAGATCCCTTTTAAACACTTTCCTAAATTACTAGGAGCCAAATTATTATTGAACGATGTAACATGATACATATTATACATTTAGATTTCTTGCTTTATGACATATATAACAATATAAATAAAGTTGACTACGCTTTTATCACTACATAAATGTGTAAATTTTTTACGGTTGTGCAAAGGGATACCTCAAACACCTGCCTAAATTACCTAGGAGCCCAAATTATTATCTGAAACCGATCTAACATGAATACATATTATAGAACAAATTTAGATTTCTTTGGCATGTACAAGATCATAAAACAATATAAAATACGCTTGAGTAACAGCATGTATCATTTATTACATAAATTGTAATTTTTTTTACGGGTTGTTAGCGAAGAGAAGATATCAAACACCTGTCGTAAGATACATAAGAGCCCAAATTATTATCTGAACCGATCTAACAATTGAATACATATTATCAAAATTTAGTATTTCTTTGTTGTTTAAACATAATAACATATAAATAAGCTTGGCTAGCGCTTTTATATACATAATGTGTAATTTTTTTTACGGGTGTGCAAAGGAGATACCTCAACACTGCTTAAATTCCCTATGACCAGTTATTATTGAACGTACTCTATACTGAGTAGTGTTATAAAAATATATAGATGTTCTTTTTGCTATTTACTATAAAACAATATAAATAAGCTTTGACTAGCTTTTATTAAATTCAGATTGTAGAACTGATTTATAACGGTTGTTCTCAAAGGGAGAATACTCAAATCCCTGCATAAATTACCTAAGGAGGCAAAATTATTATCTGAACCGGATCTAACTTGAATACTAGTTATAACAATATTAGAATTTCTTTGCTATTTAGTATTCATATAATAAATATAAATAGGTCTGGCTAAGTGATAGCTCTATTAATGTGTAAAATTTTCTTTTTTTATGGTTGGTGCAAGAGAGTACGTAAACACTCTGCTCATTACCTAGGAGGCCAATTATTATCTGAAATCTAACACTAATACATATTATAACAAATTTGAATGTTTCCCCTTTTGGCTTTTCTCAACCATAAACATATTGAAATAAGCTTGAGCTACGTTTAATTTACTACAATATTCCATATTGTAATTAAACATATTAGTTATCACTACCAGTTATGGAGCAAGTGAAAATTAGTTTATCTGAAAACGATCTACATGAATACATATTATAACAATTGTAGATTTCTTTTCTTTTACACCTAAAACAATATAATAAATGACTTGACTACGGCTTTTTCACTAACTTAACCTAAGTGGTAACATGGAGTCTTTTAAGTAACCCCAAACATTGCTCAATTTTTATCTCTCTCATTTAACTTTTTAAGGGGAATGGGGGTGATGTGCGGGGGATTGTGTGCTGGAGGGTCATCTTCTGTAATCTTGGTTTTTTTAGTAAATTGAGTATTTTGGGGTTTGGATTTTGGAACTACAAGTAACTATTAGTGTTGTGATTGTGGAAAATGAGATGTATATACGAGTATCGAAAGATTGAAGTTATTTTCCATGATTTTATTTATATTATATATATATAATATATATAACAACTATAATATATAATAATAATAATATAAATATATAATATATATATATTTATATTATATTCTTATATTAATAATATATAATTATATAAGATAGTAATATTAATTTATATATATAATATATTATATTCTAATATATAATATAGTAATATTATTTAATATATTATATATATATATATATATTAATTTAATTATATAATATATATTATTATATATATTATAATATCATATATATTTATTAATATATTAATATATTATCTAATATATAATTATATAATATATAATATATATATTATATATTATTAATATATATTATAAATTTATATATATATATAAATATATTAATATTATAATTATAATTATATATATTAATTATATATATATTAATATAATATATAATTAATATATATATAATTATATATATATTAATATATATATATATATTTATATATATATATATATAATATATATTATATTTAATATAATATTATATCTTATAATTTAATATATATATATTATATAATATATATATATATTATATCATGATTATAATAATAAATATTTATTAATATATATATATATATATATATTATATATAATATATATAATATTGTATTATTATTATTCAATATTATATAAGGTATATATATATTATATATATACTATTTATACTATCATTTGTATAATATAGACCATAGTATATATAGTATCTTATATTCATATTTATATATCTTATTATTTTTTTAGGATATAGTTTATACATAATATATATATTAATATAACTATATAATTATATATATTATCATAAGTACGTATACTTGTCGATTATAATATATATATTTATTATATATATATATTATATATATATTTCTTTATAAATATATATATATATATCTTATAGTATATACTATATATTATATATATATTATATTACTATATATATACTATACTATATTATATTATAATATATATTTATTTATATGTATTATTTATATATCTATATAATATATACTATAGTAAAATTGGGACAAGCCTTTATGGTAGCTGGATGATTGTTTTTGAATATTGGATATGATTCGGGCCCATTGTTGGAGATGTGGCATACGCCTTCCACGGGTATAACTTATTCAGCAAGCACTAAACGGTTATCCGTGATTGGATGCCCGCTGGATAGACTGGAAAATTGGAAAGAGTGAAACTTAAGGAAAAACTGGAATAATTTGAAAACTGGAAACCGGAAAATCCTGAACAACAAATGGCGAATTTTTTTTTTAGAGAATAACAAATCATATATATTATATAGTATATAGTAAATTAATTATATAATATATTAATATTAATATTATATAATTATTATAATATAATATTATATTTTAATATTATATAATATATATATATTAATATATATATAATATTAATATTATATTATATATATATTAATTATATTAATAATATATATATATATATTATATTATATTTATATAATATATAAATATAGTATATTAATATTTATTTATATATATATATATATATTATAATATATATTTATAATAGTATTTTATTATATATTATTATATTACTATATTATAATATTATTAATTAATATATATATTATATATTATATTATATATATAATTAATATTATATTAATTTAATATATATATTAATACATATATTTAATATAATGCATCATACCGAATGGTTATGCTATTTTGACCGTCTACCTTAAATTCGAAATCGGGGTTTCATGTTGCTATGCCAAAGTGTGATGGGTGACAGAGCAACTAAAAAACAGTAAAATATGGTCGTAGAATATAGGCTGATCTATGGCACCTGCTATGTGGTGTTCATCTCCGTCTCAAGAACGAATTTACTTGATCATAAAGCAACCAGCGGCGGACGTGGGTGCTGGCTAAAAATATGGTAAAATGATGGTAGAGGTTGATAATTTTGGAGAGTTGCCTAGGATGCAAGCACATGGTGACAGTGCGGATGCGATTGGTGAGATAGGTGGCTCTAGTGCGCTCCATAATATATAATAGGTACCCTGGACTTACACGCCGTGTAAGGGTTAGTGGGTTAGGCTTGTTTTAGAACATAATATTAGTGGTGGGTGCGGCTGTGCCTCGCGTGTGCCGGTGTCGGTAGACGGGTTGTGTGCCTAGCATGTGGGTGTCGATGATGTCGAAGGTGTCTTGAGTGTATAATGGCTTCTTGTGTTCAGGTGACGTGCGTTGGGGCGCATTGTGCATAGTGAATATAGGATGCGGTGCTCATATGGGCGTGCTTAGTCTAATTTTGGGTGGTGCGAGGAGTCGCAGATCCTTCCGAGATCAAAAAGGGTACCAGATGATCGTGGGTGCAGGTTCTGATCTACCTTTAGAGTGTGCTTAAGTGTGCCTTAGTGGTGCAGTCGACGGTGCCGGTGCGCTGGTGGCTGAACTGGCGGGCAACCTGTTCTGTGGTGCTGGCCTATCGACACCGAGTCACGCGATTTGTGTGTTAGCTGTGATGATTGGTGGATGGTGGCGTTGGTTCTATCGTGTACCTTTAACTCGTTCTTTTGGGTGCTTGTGACGCGGTTTCTATTACAGTAACAAAGCGTCCGTCTGGTTGGTCCCTCTACTCATGAGTGTCATTTTTTGCACACACCGGTCATATCCTTTAGAGCAACGGCCCTATAATTAACCTTCTCATTTTCTATGTAGGCAACACTCGTGGTCCGCTTGTTATGCAAGGTCATTTTTCATGACTATCTCCGCTAAAAGAGTGTGTGTATATTGAGGCAACCCTAATTCTCATTATAGTGACTTTGTATTCTATTACATCAATTCTGTTTATTGCAACCCTTAAAATTTTCGATTAGTATATTATGCGCTCTCCTTATTATATCTCGGAGTTGGCGTGAACAGTCTCTCTTTCCTTTTGTACTAAATGTACTATTCCTATTTTAAAGGATTTTCTCTTGTGTTGGGGACTATATTTTAATTTTTTGTCCTCGTGATCCTTCATTATGGTGTCTCAATTCTGTAAGCTTACCCCTCGATTGCGTAGAATTTTTGTAAAATTGATCTGTACATTCATTATGGTGACCGTTGAATTTTATAATTAGCCTGTACTTATTCTCTATATCTGTGTGGTGTGTGGTTAGCACCTTTGACCTAATGTTTCTGTTGTGAGCGTCATTGATATTTTTCCGGTCGTCAATTAACGACGCCATGTTATCCGATTCTGCCGGGTTAATATGCGTTTACCCTATTGTTTCCTATAATGGTGTTGCTCTATAATGCTGTGCTACCTTCACACCCAGGTGACATAATATTTTCTTGCTCTCGGAGCACCCCCAAACTTCTCTTTATATGATACATCTAACAATCGAAGTACATTTAGGGGACTTTAGCAAAAACGTTTTTTGATGTCTTTATAGATATATTCTTGTATGTCTGTATTCTGACCGCACTTGATAACAGTGATATCACCAGTATTCATACTTAACACTTTTATCCAACTACATTGCAATGTGTTGCTCCTATATTTGTCACCAGAAATATCGTCCAAAGAACTCTTGCCTATGCCTCTATCGGGACCATATGGTATATTCCTCTAAAGGTGTGTGTTACGACTCTACACTACGTTTGATTCCTCAATATTCCGTAAAAAGTGTTTGATACTCTATAGTGTCCTATCTGTTTTACTCAACTTTGTAACGCTATATGTAAATATGATGGAATTCCTAAATGCCTCTTGGATAACGTATTGTAATCACTCATATCTACACCTGCTAGTACATTTTTTACGAATTGTGCATGAAATTCCTCAAACACCTGCCTAAATTATCTAGCGCCAAATTATTAAATCACACATCGAGACCCCAGATCCAACAATGATATATTATAAAAATTTAGATTTCTTTGTATTACACAAAAAACAATAATAATAAGCTTTGACATACCAGTTATCACTACAATTAAAATAAATTATTTTACGGTTGTGCAAAAGGAGATACCTAAACACCTGCTTAAATTACCTAGGAGCCCAATTTTTTTTTGAAACCGATCTAACATGAATACATATTAATACACACACAATCTATCAGACAACATTCTCTCATACACTCTTAACTATTCACAACACACATATCACATCATAATAAGGCTTAAACAACGCTTTAGAACTACCTAAATGTGTAAATTTTTACGGTTGTGCAAGAAGAATACTCAAACACTGCTAATTTTACTCGATGCCCAAACACTCTAATCTATATCTCGACACACACCGATCTACCGATGATACAATTAAAAATTTAGAATTTTGCTATTACACATAACAAAAAATAAGCTTTGACTAGCTTTATCATACACAACACATCAAATCTCGATAATAATATTTACAGGATTGATGCACACAGGAGAATATCTTCAATACCTGCACTAATCGCCCAAGGACTCTCTCAATTATATAAATGGGCGTGAACCGATGCTAAACATAGAGACTATTATACATCAATATTTTAGACTATTCTAGCTATTTACACACAATTAAACATAATATTAGAAATACTTTTTTAGAACTTATACGTGACTCTCTATTATACTAGAAACATACATCTGTATAACTCAATTCTCTCTCTCACGTTGTACGAGCACAAAGGAGATACCTCCCCTGCCTTAATCTACACCACTAGGAGCCAATTATTATTGAAACGATCTAAAACATGACATAATATTAAACACATTTAGATTTCTTTGTATTACACTTAACAATAT
This sequence comes from Trachelipus rathkii, assembly GCA_015478945.1. Taxonomy (NCBI): domain Eukaryota; kingdom Metazoa; phylum Arthropoda; class Malacostraca; order Isopoda; family Trachelipodidae; genus Trachelipus; species Trachelipus rathkii. Next base: position 9,281 of record JABUQX010073126.1, read on the forward strand.
AATTTAGCTTGACTACGCTTTTCACTAATAAATGTGTAGATTTTTACTACCAGGTTTGTCACATGCAAAGGAGATACACCACACACACACACTTCAATTAACCCCTAGCCTTAATATATCAACACATACAAACTGAAACTTATTATTATCCCAGCATAAATACCCGATCCTACATGCATCATCTTTTATAACACATCATTATCATCACATTATCTCACTATTCACAATTTTACTTATAACACAACGTAATAACAATACTACTATACAGCATTCGACTACCTTCTTCCTACTTGGGTCGTTCATATTGTAGGAATATTCATTTTTGACTTTCACACGGCTGATATGTTCTAAAGTGTAGATTATGTCCTTACTCTGCTACTTATTTAGGCGACTATTAGTACCCTCTTTTTTAGAATTTTGTTCTTAACCAATCTTGTGATATTAGACCAGCTCCATAATGACTATTGATACACAACTTTGTATACCTCCTTGCAAAATTATTAGATTTCTTTGATCCAATTGGTTCCAATTATTGACCCAAGTTCGCATCTTGACTATATTGAACTTGTGATCATTTGATGGTTTCCACATCATCGTGAGAGAATTTAATATATCAGTAAAAATGTTCTATAATTGTTAATTAGTATGTTTTTTATGGTCTGTAAAGATAGGTAATTCCTCTCACGAAGATGACGTGCCTGCCGTAATGAATATGCCAAGGAGTCGCCAGTCCGAATAATGATTTGAATGCAAACTGAGGTGAGTTTTCATGAACTCGAGTGCTAAAGTTGTAGCATGCAATATATTGCGAGCTATTTGTAGCGTTCTGAGATACAACATCAGTGCCACAGTCTGAGTGCCCATTAACACACTTAGTAGCGAACTGAGTGCCGATTGTATATGCTTTATTATTTTTTTAACATGCTCTTGTAAATTCTTTATGTCTCACCTGCGTTCCTTGCGTTCTAGAATAGCCACCCTAGAGTAAATTGGCGCTCGCTCTACCCTCCATAGGCTGAGTTAAAAATAACTAAAGAGTATAGCCGCCAGAATTTAAATTTCGTATTTGTGCTGTGTATACTTGATTAAACGATGCTTGCTCAGGATATTTCTCCTACTTAATGAGATTAGTCCATTATCCTCTCTATATTGCACTTTATTTTGCCGAGCCTATATATTATAAATTATACATACCATTATTTATACTTGCCATTCCCAATGCACTTTACTTACCTACACATCTAATTCATGCTAAAATATATTTTTTAGGTACTGTCTGTCAATAGACGAACTATCCATACACCATTATGATCGACCTTATAATAATCAGGTAAGCCTATGACATCATTATCTTATAAACCGATCTATGAAATAATGCTGTGATCGATCATTACTTCTTCTGCATCATATATAGTACTCATTCGTATATATTAATACCTCCATATACTCATATATTACTATCATCATACGGCTTATCACTCACAGCACAACGATTTACTACGTACTACCGTTACCACATCAGTAGTATTTTTTTACCGGTTTCGTGCCAAAGGTGATACCTCAAATCCTTGATGGTATTTAATATTTAAATTGATGCCTCCGGAGCCCATACATTATAACTTTTGATGCCAATCCAATGCTTAATAGGAATTGCCGAACTTTATAAGCATATTTGATGTCATCTTAATCATTGATGCTGACAATTATATAATCGATTATGTGTCCGTATCAGGCATCCCTTAAGATTAATGCCCTCCCTATAGCTCAATCTTATCGTGATGCCAATCAACTTTGAAGGTTCAAAAGTCTTCTTATCGATCAGAATATTTCCAATAGCTTTAAGATGTACGTTTCTAGCGTTTGTCTGAAACTGAAGGTCCCTACAAGTATATCCACTACCTTAATTTGACAATAGATTCTTAGCTGTCTGGATGAAATTCAATCTTTCTGTATTGATTCATGCATCTCCACCGCTCTCTAACACTGCATAATTAATAATGTAAATCCGACGCTTAAATATTTAGATTTTATATTTCCTGTTTCTGCTCTATTTCCCTATAACCCCCCATTTCTCTCCATCATAAAATGTTAACCACATATTGACTAGAAGGGCTGCTTTCAAGTCCCTTCAGAGCCCCACCCGCAAAGTCGAATTTGCTCAGCCCTCTATTTTACCCGTGTCAAGTCCGCCGCAAGGTGGGGTAATCCGTCCACGCGTCACCCCGTCCATGCTCCACGTGTTTCGGCCCCCCGACCCCTGCGTCTGCTGTCCCGCTCGCGCAGACGCGCAAACTATTTCCTCCCACATGGTATTCGCGCTGTAAATTGAAAAATACTATATATCTTATTAAGAGGATTTTTTTCTCCTTTTATTTCATTTTTATTTCATACTTAACATTATTTATATAAACACTTTTCGCGACACTCCCCTATAACACATATGTATGACTCATGTCTTACAGCTTTTGCCCTATTATTTAACACATATACTTATTAACATTATTTTTTTACTTAATACCTTTTTACTTAAAATACTTTTTAATTTAATAAATTTTTAAAAGATTATATGTAGAAGAAAAAAATCCAGAGTGTCTTATATTAATCATTTTATTTTACTACAGTTGTACGAAATATTTATTAAAAACATAAACTTAACATACCTTTAAAGCCGCTAAATCAGTAAATCAAATAGAGTGTTTACCTCACTATCTAACAAAGGGATTAGTATGTGTGTTGCTTTAGTTTACGGTTTTACTGCGTTTAGAGCGTCTATGTGTTTGTCCTACTAGGCTTTAAACTCATGATAGTTTTTCAACTGCTATATAAATCCTCAACATATTTAATTAACATTATATACCACTGTGAGAGAGCAGTAATTTCCAGGTATTCAATTAGATGTGTTTTTCTATGCCTAAAGCTACCATAGGGGGATTAATTATGGTTTTGTTTTACATTATATCACTCCTGCTTTTTTTATTTATTGCTTAATACTTTCTGCTTTACTCTGCTTTAAATTTTTTTTCCTCTTTAAATCTTGGGCTTTTAACTGCTTCACTACATTACATACCTTACAAGCAACGCTAATATCAGTAATCAATAGAGGTAGTTATATCCCTTAACAGTATAGGGAATAGTATTGTCTCTTTTCGTGTGTTGTATCTCTCGCGGTTGATCTGCTTTAAAACTTTCTGTCTTACTGTTCTTTACTTTCTGCTTTTACTGCTTTACTCAATCATACCATTCACATAACTTGTAAATGCCAAGTAAATTAATCAATAAATCGAATGAGAGGTGTTACATAGCAACAAGGGATTTAGTATGCTTTCTGATTTTAACTTTTTTGCTGCTTACTGCGCTTTAATGCTTTCGTGCATTTAATCTCTGTCTTTAACTTTCTGCTTTACTGCTTTAAAATTTCTGCTTTAATTCTTTTGGTGCTTTTCATAATTAACTCTCTATTTTTACTGTTTTTAACATCAATATATTTATTAACATTATGTTTTTTAATCTTTATTTATTTATTTTTTCTCGTTATTTTAGTTTTTTTTATTATTTTTTATTAATTTTTTTATATTATTTTTTATTTTTTAATTTTTTATTATTATAACTTAGTGTTATTTACTTCTAATGCTATTTTATTATTATTTAGAGAAACACATTGATCACACCACACCTATATCACTACACATCCAGGTAATGTGCCGTGTTGTTTTTTGCTTTGTTTAATATTAATAAAAAAATTTTTTTGTTTCCTTTTATTCTATTCTCCTGTTGCTCGCTTTCACACACACACTCATATATTTTTTTTCCGGCTGTGTGGGTACCATCCTGGTGTCTTCAGGGTCTTACACTTTATACCCAATTCACGTTATGACACTTATACACACATTCAATATAACTACATTACACATAGACACTTACATTTAACCTTATACATTCATTATCATTCCTTTACATTATACACACACCGTCCTGGCTGTCTTCTTTCCGCTACACTATTGCTTTCACTAATGACACCTTATTACACCTCAACATCTTCACTTATGCACTTACATTTACGCCATGAGACACTCTGCTTTACTTTACACTGTTATACACAGCACGGTCCACACACACTTTACACATTCCAGCACACAACACACACACAACATCACACACACATACACACACAGATTTTACTTACACTCACACACACATGCAGATTTACTTACACACGCAAATTTATTTACATAATAACGTATATTTTAAAGCATTTTTTATGTTTAATTAAACTCGTACATTTATATTACTCATTCAGATATAACTAAAATTATTTCAACAGCTTTCTTAAAAGTAACTGTCTTATTAAATCAATCATTATCTTTGAATAAAGAAATTATTATATTAACTGTTAATACTTTTTGTTTTTATAAATTTATAACTATACAAGTTTAAAATAAAACTTTACTAAATTTATGAAAATTTTAACATTTAAAAACCATATATTTTACGTGGTTTACCGAATTTAAAGCAATAAACTCAGTAATCAGTAAGGTATCAGCCTTCCTTTAGTCAGCAACATGCTGCCTCTTACAGGAAAGCTAATTCCTGCTACGTTTATGGTTCTATATTGACTTTTAAATCTCGCTTTAACATTTATCATTCTCTTTAGCCAGTAAAATATAAGTATAAAATAATTACAAAATGACAGTTCTTATTCTCTTCTGCTTAAATAACATAGTCTTTTTATTAAAATCTTTCTAAGTTCTTATTTAAAAAATAACAATTATTTCACTTACATTTAATATTATTCGCTCGATGTTTAAAATATTTTTTTGAAAGTTTTTAAATCAATGTTCGGGGATTTTCTCTTTTATTATGGTTTAATTAATTATTTATTATCTATGTTCCATTTGACAATCCATCCACGAGAAAATTGTCATTCAAACTAATTCTCCGTGCATCTCTCTTACACGATACGAACTGACCCTCTCTCTGTAAAATGTGTTGAAATAACTACTTTAGGCCTAAAATTTAGGAAATCCTTTTTGTATCCGGGGCGATTTAAGAACCCTAATTCCAGTCAAAATCATATTCAAACTGAACCCTTTTCCTGTTTCTGTAAAATGTGGTCGCAATCACTACGCCCAGGGCTATTTTAAGCCTAATACCAGGTCAAAAAGGGTAATTCCGTATAGACAAGAATCGAGAATCAATGTTACTTATCTATTTATAAACCCAATATACTTTCACAAACATCTGGATCGGTAAAGATCCTTTAACGAGGCCGGGTAATGAAGGAAATGTTTACCTTCCTTGTGAGTGGACGGAGTAAATCTTATCTCTATATGACCCCGGTATGTGATTGGTCGAGAATCATTTTATTATCGCTTTTTTTGTTTTACGTATGTAAAAACCATGTTTTTTTTCAACCCTATATATAATCTTACCTGTGATTGGATGAAATTATATTTGAGGATGCGTGTTTTAGAACCCAACTCATTTTAAAATCATACAACTCGTCTTTAGCTGTTAAGCGGTGCAAAGCTCTCTGGTTTGTAATAACAGTGTTCTATTTTCACTAAGTTAAATATCATGAATCATACCTTAACAAGTTAAACCTCAATCCAAGACATTATCCAATGGGAAATCAAGATCCCCCGAAGTAGGGTTTCATTCTTATATAAAAGAAAACCCGATGGATTTGGAATTTTTCAAGTGTGCTACCCAATCACCCTGTTATAATACCAAGCGTATTTTCGTGAGTCCAGATGAGATTTACTTTGTATATGTAATCACACTGAAGAGTGGCTTACAGAATAACTTTAAACCAAGCTCAGCTTTAAACTGGACCGAAACAGTTATTAGCCTGTTGTGAAGGAAACCAGCGATAAGCAACTTACTCTAACGTATTTTATAACATCAAAACATAATCAGTTGGAAGTTAGATTATGGAGAGAAATAATGAAACAGCAGTATTTGGAACCTACATCATTAGGATTCTACATTTCAGGCCCTAGCGCAGAACTGAAATATATGTTAGAGGTACGTAAGCGAATGTTAATACAGATGAAAGATATAGACATTTGTGTTATCTATAATTACGTGACCGTAATTCTTTACATGTTATACCAAGAATACTACGCAGTTTAGAAAACCCTGATTGCATGATCTCCTAACGCACATCATGATCTGCTTCCTAAGTTCCTATAGACGTAACCAGAAATTCCTTTATCTACTTAGAAAACAATGGCAAGAAAATATTTATGCAGGTGACCCCGAATGTATATACTATGATATCTAGCGGTAACTTTTTACGTATGTGTTAACTGAATTTATTAATGAGACACGATAGGAACTATATCATCGAAATGATATAATGGATTGGCATATTTTCGCCATAAGATTTAGAGAATTCTTACATATAAATATCATAAACACACTATTGTGTAAAATGTATTAAGTGATATATATAATTATTCCTGTATTATATTTAATGGGAAATATATATATAAAAATCATTGTAAATACTAATTACCACATCTTGTTATATATTTTAATTTTAGCCTTAATATATATATATATTATATATATATTATGTATATATATATATATATATATATATTATATTATACTTATATATATTAATATATATATATTATAATAAATCTTCACTGTACGATAATGCATATCATTAATTTTCTAATGTATACTGTAAAGTTTATTATCCTTAATTTTACTTTCTTAAATTAAATATTTACATGTATGTTAAAGATTTTTAAATAACGAGTCCCAGGCTTCAGGAATGTAAACAACATGTTTTTTTCATACGTAAAACCAAAAAAGCCGATAAAATAATTCTCGACCAATCACATACGAGGTCCATATAGAGATAAGATTACTCCGTCCACCACTCACAGCAAAGGTAAAACATTTCCTTCTTAACCCGCTTAACCCGGATCTTACCGATCCAGAATGTTCAGTTTGAAATATATTTATAAAAAAAATAACATTTGATTCTCGATTCTTGTCTCATACTGCGCATTAACCTTTTGACCTGGTATTGGTTAGGCTAAAATTAGGCTCTAACGTAGTTATTGCACCAAATTTTACAGAAAAAGGGTCAGTTTGAAATATATTTTGACCTGATAAGTCTAAATCGCCCCGGGATACAAAAGGATTAATCCTAAATTTTAGGCCTAAAGTAGTTATTCCAACACATTTTACAGAGAGAGGTCGGTTTCGTATCTGTAAGGAGTGCGGTTTGTTGTGTTTTCTCGTGATGGATGTCAATGTACATAGATATAATAATATTAAAATAAAGAAATTCCGAATTATTTTTAAAAAAAAACTTTGAAGTATTTTTAGTTAACATCGACGGAATAATATAAATTAAGTGAAGGTAAATTTGTTATTTTTAAATAAGAACTTAGAAAGATTTTAAATAAAATACATGTTATGGTTGTTGTGTGAAGAAGAACTTATTTTGTTATTTTAATACTTATTAACATGGCTAAGATATGTAAACATAAGTCAATAGAAACATAACGCGTGCTAGCTTGTGGTGAGAAGGGGTGCTGCTAGGGGCTGACCTTACTGATTTAAATTGATTTATTGCTTTAAGGTACGGAAAATATATGTTTTTAATAAAAATTTCATCATTCATAAAAATTTTTAGTAAAGTTTATTTTAAACTTGATAGTTAATAAAAATTATATAAAAAAAGTATAACACGTTAATAAATTCTTTTCTTGTTCAATAGATAATGATTGATTTTATTATAGAAGTTTTAAGAAACTTTGATAATTAGTATATTTGATATGAGTAATATAAATCGTACGAGTTTAATTAAACATAACATGTTTTATATAATTATACGTTATATGTGTAAGTAATCTGCGTGTGTAAGTAATCTGTGTGTGGTGTGTATAAATATCTGTGTGTGTTGTTGTTGTGTGTGTGCGTGTGTGTGTGTGTGTGTGTGTGTGTGTGACCGCGTGTGTATAAGTTTAAATGTAAGTGTCTATTGGTAAATGTAAGTGTCATAAGTGAATGTGTGTATAGTGTCAATAGTGAATTGTTGTGTGTAATAAAAAAGTGTAATGTGTGTATGAAGTTGTAATGTAAGTGGTCTATGGTAAATGTAAGTGTCATAGTGAAGGTGTGTATAAGTGTCATAGTGATATTGTGTATAAGTAAGGTGTGTGTGTGTGTGTGTATGTGTGTGTTGTGTGTGTGTGTTGTGTGTGTGTGTGTGTGTGTGTGGTATTCTAAAATAATAACAATAGGCATGAAGTGAAATACACTAAGTATAATAATCAAAAATACAAAATAAAATAATAAAAATAATAAAAATAATAATAAAAAATAAATAAAATAATAATAAAATTAAAACATAATGTTAATAAATAAATATGAGTTAAAACAGTAAACCATATGAGTTAAAGCAGTAAAAGCAGAAAGTTTAAAGCAGTAAAGCAGAAAGTCAAAGCAGTAAAGCAGAAAGTTAAAGCAGTAAAGAAAGTAAAAACAAAAGCTACACTGTAAGATGCCTAGGTGTTAGTAAACACCTCTATTGATTTACTGATTTACTTGCTTTAAGGTATGTAATGTATACATGAGTTCAAAAGCAGTAAAAAGCAGAAGTTAAAAGCATAAAAGCAAGAATAGTTTTAAAGCAGTAAAGCAGTAAAACAGAAAGCATACTATTCCTTAGGTGTTAGGTACACCATCTATTAGATTTCTAATTTAACTGCTTTAAGCGTATTAATGTATGTGAGTTCAAGCACAGTAAACAGAAAAGTTAAAAGCAGTAAAACCAGGAAAGTTTAAAGCATAAGCAGTAAAACAAAAGCATACTAATCCCCTTGGTGTTATGTAACACATCTATTGATTTAAACTGATTTACTTGCTTATAAGGTTACAATAATGTTAATAAATATGTTGATCACAAGCACGTAAAGACATATTTAGTTCAAGCAGTATAAACAATGATTAATAGACCCCACAGTAAAAAAAACAAGTAACAAAAAGCATAAACTAATCCCTTTGTTGTAGGTAAACAACCTCTATCTGATTACTGATTACTGACTTAAGTTATGTAAGTTTATGTTATTTTTAAATAAATATTTTCGTAACAAACTTGGGAAAATATGAAAAATGATTATATATTTCAATGCTCCGGATTTTTTCTTCTTACATACACATTTTTATTAAAATTTATAAATTAAAAAGTATTAAGTAAAAAGAATAATTTTAATAAAAAATCAATGTTATAAATATATGGCGTTAAATAATAGGGCCTGGTAATGAGTTACAAGTTTTAGGTTTCGCGGAAAACTAATGTTTTTAATAAAAATGTTTTTAAGTATGAAAATAAAAATGAATGACTATAGTATATAAATATTTTTCATTCGCGCGGGAATATTGCGCAGAATATTCGCCTAGCGGGCGCATCTCGCGCGGGCGGGAACGCGAAATTATTGCGCATGCGGGCACACGCGGCGGGCGCGAACGCGGCGGGACGGGGACGCGGCGGGTCGCACTTGCGGGTGCGGGGTTGGCTGCCCTTGCGGGTGGGGCTCATGCCTGAGCCCTGGTGGTTAACTTGTGAACTAAGGGTGGAAGACATTAATATTAACTCTGTTCTTTGAAGTAATCAAAGATGATCCATCAAAGATGATTCATCAAAGATGACATCAATCCAATATAGACGGTAAATCAAAGATGACGTCCCATCAAAAGAGATGAAGTCATCAAAGATCGAACCTTCAAAGTTGAGGGCATCAAATAGTTGAGTGCATTTAAATAGCTTGAGCATCAAAGTTGAGGCATCAAAGTTGAGGCATCTAAGTTGAGGCTCAAAGTTTGAGGCATCAAGTTGCAGGCATCAAAATATCCCGTGTGTGAGTGTAAACGTAAGTGTACCTGTGTGTGGGTTGGGTGTGAGGGTAAGTGTATATGGTTTAATTTAAGTGTCTATGGAGAGTGTAAGCCGCCTTATAAGTGTCATAGTGTTATAAAAGTGTCATAGTGGAATGTGTGTATAGTGTTTATAGTGTATGTTGTGTGTGCAATAATTAATATATATATATAATATATATTATAATATTATATATATATATATATATATAATATATAGTATATTATATATATAATATATATATATATATAATAGCTAAAGTGATAGAAAAGACTAACTCATAGTAGGAAGCATCCTAGCAGCTTGTATTATACACCAATCGATTCCTCATACCTTTATAACTAGGGGTGACACCCATATTAGGCTATTCTAGCTCAGGGGAGGCTAGAAAAAGGCTTGAAAAAGCTGGCAACCCCTCCAGTTGGCACTAATGTGGCACTTCACTTGGCCTACTGTGGGCACTCACTTGGCACTCATTCGCACTCACTTGATCATCATTGGCACTCATTGGCACTTACTTGGCACGCACTCACCTGGCACTCACCAGGCACTCATCTAATACTCATAGAACATCATGAACATCACTAGATACTTATTACGATGATTGGGAAACCATCAAGGCCATCAAGTAGCGTGGCTCAAATTGAACTCATGGTATAATGGCAAGGTCAAGGGTGGAAATACATGGTCAAACAAGGTTAAGACATCAATAAAAGGGCTAAGTCCCTAAAGGAAGAACAAAACAGCCATATACCGTGGGTCAAAATTGACCCACGGACGACCAAAGGGATCGGTACGTGTGTTTGTACGTGTGTAACAGAAGTGTAAACTGTACAGTGTCTATGTGTAAAATTGTAAGTGTCTTATAGGAATAAGTGTCATAAGTGAATGTGTGTATATAGTGTAAGTGTGTGTGTGGTGTGGTGTGGGTGTGTGGTGTGTGTGGTGTAAGTGTAAAATGTAAGTGTCTATGGGTAATGTAATGTCATAGTGAATGTGTGTTAAGTTTCATAGTGAATGTGTGTATACAGTGTGTGTGTGTGTGTAGGTGGTGTGTGTGTGTGTGTGTGTGTGCTTGTGGGTGTGTGTGTGTGTGTAGGTCTGTTCAAGTTAGGATAGATCCAATACATGCGTTCAAGTTAGGAACGGAAAATAAATTGTGCTGGCTTTGGGACAACAGTGGCCAAAAAATTTGGCCGTGGGCCAAACATTCGACCCATGGTAATGCAAGGTAAAAGGGCCTAATATCATGGTCAAAACAAGGTAAAGACATCCAAAAACGCTGCTAAGTCCTATAAGGGGGGCAAAATACCGTGGGCAAAACATTTTGACCCACTGGTAATATGGGCAAAGGTCAAGGCGCAGCGAAATATCATGGTCAAACCAGGTAAAGACATTCAAAAATAGGTAAGCCCCTAAATGAAGATCAAAAAATTACCGTGGGTTCAAAATTGACCCATGGCCGAAAAAATTAGGCGTTAAAATGGGGTAATACGTAAGAACGGTAAGGCTTCGCCTCCGTCTGCGCAACCCTTCTTCGAAGGGTTGCAAAAACTTAGGGTGTTGGTCGAAAAAAAATTAGGGTTGCCAAAAAAATTAGGTTCTCAAAAAATTAAAAAGGTTCCCAAAAAATAGGGTTGCCCAAAAATTAGGGTTGCCAAAAA
>JABUQX010073127.1:5000-12500 GCA_015478945.1 Trachelipus rathkii
TCGGAATTATATTATCCTGTTTAATAGGATTGAAACCGGGATTACAAAAATCCAGCCAAATACTCGAAATCAGAATTGGATTATATTATAATTGATTCTACAGTTTGGTTTATAACGCTCCCAGTTCTGGGTATATTACCCCCTAAGTGAGTGCGTCTATAACGCTCCCAGTTCTGGGTATATTACCCCCTAGTTGAGTGTGTCTATAACGCTCCCAGTTCTGGGTATATCGCTCCTTAAGTGAGTATGTTTATACCCTCCCAGTTCTGTGTATATCGGCCCCTATGTGAGTGTGTTTATAAAGCTCCCAGTTCTGGGTATATCGCTCATTAAGTGAGTATGTTTATACCCTCCCAGTTCTGTGTGTATATCGACCCCTATGTCAGTGTGTTTATAACGCTCCCAGTTCTGGGCATATCGCCCACTAAGTGAGTGTGACAAGAACGCTCACAGTTCCTAGTTTATCGCCCCCTAAGTGAGTATGTTTATAACGCTCCCAGTTCTGGGTATATCACCCTCTAAGTGAGTGAGTTATAACGCTTAATGAAGAAGAAGAAGAAGAAGAAGAAGAAGAAGAAGAAGAAGAAGAAGAAGAAGAAGAAGATTTGATCGACTCTACACATAGGTGTGTATGTATGTGTGTGTGTGTGTGTGTGTGTGTGTGTGTGTGTGTGTGTGTGTGTGTGCGCGCGCGTGTGTGTATGTTTGGATATGCGCTAGTCTTAGATTGTGCTGAGAGTATGTAAATATGTGAGTGTGCACTCGCATGTCTGTGTTTATATTTTACTTTGACTAATAGCTGATTGTGTGTGCTTTCAAATGTGTGCTTGCGAATGTTCGTGCATGTGAGTGTGTGTGCATGTTAGTTCGAATGCGTGAGTTTGCATGTTCCTAGAGAGTATTTTTTTTTTCTGGCTACGTCAGTGACTTAACATTTCGATGCTTTTGTAGTATATGTATGTGCCTACGGAAGAAATATTTTTTGCCTCCGTTATATGCATATATGAGGGTTACTACGTGTGGCAGGAGTTCCGGGAGAAAATGAGGGTGTGATGAGTCCACCTACAAGGTCGCAACTTGTCGGCAACTGCACATCGTTGCTGTTTACCTTAGGCTTAGGGTATTCTTGAATAATTAATTTAACCTTTAAACATTTTTTAAACTTTTATTTTTTTATTATAGTGTTTATGGAGAAAATATATCTCATTTTGGCTCATGTAGACTATCCGCCTCAAGTTAAGCTCAAGCCAATTTTTTTTCAAATCTACGTAATCGAATAAAGTGTTAAAAGCTCTCTTGATGCCACATGCATGTTTTTTTTTTTTAACAATCCAGAGTGAAATAAATATTAAAAATAAAAATAAACTACATTATATATACGTTAAGTAAAGGTTATGTTAGAGTTTAGTTAGTTTACATAGATTTAAACTATATATAAGTTAAGTAAATGTTATGAGTTTAGTTAGTTTACATAGATTGAACTTTTTTTTTTTTTTAATATTTTTAGAGGTGTGAAGCTGCTTTAATAATAAAGTTTCAATTAGACTTTACGCATTTTCACTTCAATTTAATGAAATGGGTTCGAATTCATACAATCGATATGTATACGGAGGTGGAGGCAGATAATCGACATGATCCCTCATTTTTGTGTTTTCACAAGAAAAATGAGAATATATTACCAGTATTTACCAGTAGGTATAACTAGTGGTGAGTTGTCCAAATTTTAACGAAGGATTCTCTGCTTTGTCATAAGATTTAACTACCGGTTCTTTTCTATGTTCAATTAAGCAGCAATAGATTAAACGACCGGTTTATACCGGTTTTTACTAATAATGTTCCAACATTGCTTTAGACTGATAAACTTTGAAACCTTATCGCCAGAGTGTTTAAATGCGCGTAAGCGTATTCTTAGAATGTGTATTTTGCGCGTGTAGATGTAAATGTGTGTTTGTATATATGTGTATATGTGTATGTGTATGTGCGTATATGTGTTTTTTTTCGTTAATGTCTTAACATTGTTGTGTGATGAAAAACTTCGAGGCCCGGTCTTCCGTATTTCGTATGAGTACTTGCATACGCGCGTTCCTAGAGTGTGTGTGAGTGTGCGTATGTTGTGAGTGGGCGTATGCGTATGTGTGTGTGTGTGTGTGTGTATTGTTAGTGGGTGTATGTATGTGTGTGTGTTTTCTTTCGTCAATGTCTTAACATTGCTTTGGACGGAGAAGCTTTGAAGCCCTGGTCCTTCGTTTCAAAGAAACGATTTTGGTACTTAGAAAAGAACTTGGCTTTTAATTTGATATTTAAATGTGGCGTTGCGTCTCATCTTCCGTTGTCATCTTCTTCTTTTCTCGTATCTTTCATCTGTAACTTAGGATCAATCTTTCAAACAATTTTAGTCTTTAGACTAACCCCCCCCCCAACCCTTCATTCCCCTACAATTTTACCTTATCCCCTCTCCCCCCCTCACAACTCCCCTGCCTCTACTCTTATTCCTCCTTGCCAAAAACTCCTTGAACATCTCTCTCTCTCTCTCTCTCTCTCTCTCTCTCTCTCTCTCTCTCTCTCTTTCTCTCTCTTCTTCCTCTTCTCTAATCCCTCTCCTGCTCTTTCTCTCTTAAACTAATATAGATAAACTTTAATTTTGGAATACAAAAACTCCTTGAACTATCGTTCTCTCTCCTCTTAATCACATCATTCTCTCTCTCTCTCTCTCTCTCTCTCTCTCTCTCTCTCTCTCTCTCTCTCTCTCTCTCTCTCTCTTTAAACTAATAGATAAACTTTAATTTGAATACTTTTTCTCTTTGTAGAAGCCCGGAGAAGCTTTCTGGAATTCGGATTACAAATTTTGTGACAAAAGAAGAATCCCCTCTTTCTTTTTTGTCCTTTTTTTTGTCCTTTTTTTGTCCCTTTTTGTCCCCTTCTCTGACCTTTTTTTCGTCTGTCCTTCGGATTTCGCTAATTACCTTATAGAAGGTAAATTATGCGTTATAAAACCTTTTTTTCTCATCGAATAAATACCCTCAACTATTTTAATTTATTGATACTATTTAATTTTAACCAATATATATTTATATATATAATAATATATATATAATATGTATATTTTATATTATAATATATTATATAAATATTAATATTAATAATTATATTTTTTAAATTATATATTAATAAAATATATTATTATAATATATTTTATAATATTATATATAGTATATATATATATATTACGAGTCCTACTTGAAACCCACTAAAATATGGCGGAGAAATAAATTCGATCCTAAATTATTGATCCACGTGTTATGATGCAATGGGTATGAGAGTGAGGAAATCTAATAAAGGAAGAAATGAAGAAGATTTATTAAGGAAGAGTGGTACAGACTTTACCAATAGAATATAGGAAAGGATGAGCATAGCAGTTAAGCCTGGGGTCAGAGTGGTTAGACAAAGAAGGGACAAATCTTGTAAAAAGAAAAGTCCCCAAAAGTTCTAAATCACTCTTCACACAGGTGAGTATTCGTCCCCAGGGGTTCTCAACTTATTTTTGATTGTGGATCCCCTTTACATATGTGGACCCCCATATAGTCATATGTAATATTTCTTATATTAAATATTTATTTGTAGGTTAGTTAAAGCAAATAATTAACCTCCTTAAAGCTTCTGTGGACCTCTGGGGGTCTATGTGGATCCCGGTTGGGAAACGCTGAACTTTAGAGTTGAGAAAAGCAGTCTCTATTGTAATATTTTCTTTGTTTTGTTTTGTTTTGTTTTTGAGAGCGTATCTCAACAAAGTGAAGGCATATGCCATCCCTCCAGGCAGACAAAATACTCCCCTTCAGGCTATCACGAGCTAAAGGCAATGTGAACCCACATGCACGAGAGACCGTGATACTCTCCTCCGTTGTAATAGTGATACTAAAAGGTGATTACTGCAATAGTTCGATGCATAGATAGAAAATGAAGTGTTTAATCAAGCTTGATATATGAGTGGAACCATATGTGAAAATGTGTAGGAAAATACACGAAAGTGCTTGGTGACACCTATTTTTCATTTTCCTTGTGTTTTTTTTATGCAGAGTGGAACCACATTAGTTTTATAATGCGTAATCTGTACAAGTCCCAATCTCAATCATAAACCAAGTGGTTTTATTAATTTGTGCCATGCAGTGGTTGTGTAAAATGTTTTTTCAAATTCAAAAGAGAATTAGTAATAAAGAACGAAGTCATTGGGTTATAATAGTGGATAAGAGATGAAGTAATATATAGAAAGTAATTAATGAAATGTAAAAAGAGAGAAGAAGATTAAAGAACAGAGATATGAGAAACACCACCTTTGATTTAAAGATGAATGGTTGTCATCTTCAACAGGCCGCTATGGAACAGCCTGAAAGAGAAATTTAGAAACCCAAACTTAGTGCCAGACTTTAGTGAAAATTTTTGACACTGCCAGTGCCCAGATGAAAGATTTACCTACGGGAAGAAGAGTAGAGAGCCAAAATTTGAAGAGGTGGAAAAGATAGAGCGTAGATAATGATAAAGATAAAGATAAAGATAAAGATAAAGATAAAGAAAAGAAAAGATAAAGATAAAGATAAAGATTTAAGATAATAGATAGAGATAGAGATAGAGAATAGAGAATAAGAGATAAAATAAAGATAAAAGAATAAAAGATAAAAGATAAAGATAAAGATAAAGATAAAGATAAAGATAAAGATAAAGATAAAGATAAAGATAAAGATAGAGATAGAGATAAAGATAGAGATAGAGATAAAGAGATAGAGATAGAGATAGTAATATAGAGATTAAAAGATAAAGATAGAGATAAAGATAAAGATAAAGATAAAGATAAAGATAAAGTAGAGCGTTCCATACGAAAGCTTTACTGAAAATTTCGAGATAAGGGTAGAAAAATTAGATTGTTTCAAATTTTTAGGTTTAAAGACAAATTGAAACGTTTGAAAAAAAACAGAGATTTAAGCAACAGAATGACAGTAAGAGGATTGAGATGCGTTTCCCTTTTCTTTCACAGGTTGAATTACTTCACATTTCCACCACAAAGATATAATAGAAGTTGATTGGCAGAGAGAAAATACTTTTATATATATATATATATATATATATTATAATAGTGAGTGGTAGTTATAGTGTGGCGTCTACGCATGGCTTCGTGAGTTATGTCGTATAAATTTGGTTGATTGATTTGTATCATTCTGTGTGGGTTATGTCAGGAGATTATTATATATATATAAATATATATTATATTATATATATATATTATATATTTATAAATATCTTAATATATTATATATATAGTGTGTGGAACGTAAAGCCGACCACACTGACTAGTTAGGCACGAGAAATGACAACTTGTCAAATCGTATATTCTCTGTATAAAACTTTACGAAAACTTATGATAGGGTTCAATCGGTAGAGCTACAGAGTTGAAAAAGCAGAGGGCCCGGGTTCGATCCCCCGTCCGGATCCTAGGCAGGAGTTACCTAGAGAAGTTCCCCTCCTTGAATAGGAGCTTAATAGAATAGGTGCGAACTTTTTTATTAAAAAAATGTATTAAAAAATATGTTTTTTTTGTGCCTGAGCTCATATCTTTTCACTTGTAATTTACATTCATTCAAACATTGCATAAAACATTAATGTGACTCTGGATGAACTTCGATGTTTAAATGCATGTTTCCCTTCAGTTATTCTACCTTTTTTGGGCTGCTTATGTACACTTGTTCTATGAATTACTTCTGCAGGAGGTAAAATTCAAAAGAAGACAAGCCCAGGTAACAAGGCGATCACAAACTTTTGTTTTTTAGGCTTTCCTCTTTGAATGCCTGTCGAATGGGGGCCATAAAGGAATACGAAGAGTAAGATTTGTCGTCATCCTGTTGAAAACACCATTTTTTCATATTCTGCAAGATTGTTGTAGATTTAGAAAATCGACTAGATAAACTTATGAGTTCACAGTAGAGTCAAAGAACATCGGTACGTTGATTCACTTAAAAAACGAATACCCCAGATTAAACATCAAAGATGGAACGAGTCAAAGTCTCTCGGCCTCAATGGGGGACGACGGGGGAGATAATTTACTAATCTCAAATTTTCTTATAGTGAAACGAAACCCGATGAAAATTCTGAGTATTGCAGGTAAACGATTGGCAAATATTCTGGAAAAAGCTTGAAAGAGGAAACCAAACCTCGTCAATTATGAAAACATAACATTGGATTGAATTAAAAACTCAAAAAAAAATTTTTTTAATAAATTTATTCACAGTAAATAACACTTTCTATAGCATCAGTCACACATAATTTCTGAAAGCAAAAAGGTTTTTTATTTTTGTACAGGTTGCCACCACTCACGGGCTGAGAGCCCTTTTTACGGAGGAGGCATAATAATAAAATGAACAATATATTAAAAAGAAAGCGAGAAGACCTGCCAAACCTAACGAATATTTCTCAGATGAGCGCACACAGAGGTTTTAAAGAGAGAAAAAGATTATATGCAGCATCAAAAGACTTGATGGTAGAGAGTTCCACAAAAGAGAGGTAGCCTAGAAAGAAGGGAGCACTACAACTAGCAAGTCCTGGTGTTCAAATTGCTCAATTTAGCAAAATTTGCGCATCAAGAGCAAAGTGTCAACCATCTATTTGTGCTACGAGGGGTCGCATGTGGTGGTGGTATACGAGTGGTCAGCTCCCTCGAGCACCTGCCGTTGTAGTTGCATTGATAGAGGGTTAAGGGAGTTAGAAAATAATAATAATAATAATAATAATAATAATTAATAATAATAATAATAATAATAATAAATTAATAATAATAATTTATATAATAATATAATAATATATAATAATAATTGATAATAATAATAATAATAATAATAATAATAATAATAATAATAATAATAATAATAATAATAATAATAATAATAATAATAATAATAATAATAATAAATAATAATATAATATTAAATTAATAATGAACAGTTTTATTGGTCTTTTAGCATTAGACTCAACCCTGTCCATAAGAAGGGTGGAGTCGGATCCCCCCCCCCCTTCCAAATGTGAAAACAGTACTCCATACAAAAAGGTGAATAAGGCCAATATATAATTGGAGTAACTGCTCAGAAGAAAAAAATTCCCGCAACCTGAACAGAACTCTCAGCTTCTTTGAAGCCGCCTTTTGCAACCGTTTTGAATATGAGTGTTTCCAAGAGAATTTGTTGTTAATGTTCAGACCAAGAATGTTTATTGTTTTGTTCATTTTAGGTGAGACGTTAAGCCGAACGAAGAAGATGTGAATAGTTGAAAGGTATTTTAGGTAAGGTAGAGAGAGAGAAGAAAAGGAGAGAGATGGTAGTAGAGAGAGAGAGAGTAGAGAGAGAGGAAAGAGAGAGAGAGAGGGAGAGAGAGAAGAGAGAGGAGAGAGAAGGAAAGAGAGAGAGAGAGAGAGAGAGAGAGAAGAGAGAGAGAGAGAGAAGAGTAAGAGAGGAGAGAGAGAGA
>JABUQX010073127.1:17500-34105 GCA_015478945.1 Trachelipus rathkii
TTTTTATTTATTTTTTATTTTTATTAAATATATATTTTTTTAATTTTATTTATTTTTTATAATATTTTATTTTATTTTAAATTTAATTTTTTACAAATTTTTTTCTATATTTATTTCATATCTGATTTTATTTTTTATTTTATTTTATTTTTATATTAAAATAATAATATTTTAGTTATTTTTTTTTTATAAATTAATAATTTTTTTTTTTTTTTTTAATTTTTTTTATTATAATATTTTTTATTAATAATTTTTTTATTTTAATTATTTTTTTATTTTATTTTTTTTTTTATTTTTTATTTTTATTTATTTGTTTTTTTTATTTATTTTTTATTTTTTATTTTTATTTATTATTTTTTTTTTTTTTTTTTATTTTTTAATATTTTTGATAATTTTTTATTTTTTTTATATTATTTTTAAATTATTGTTTTTAATTTTAATTTTTTTTTTTTATTTTTATATTTTTATATACTTTTTTATTTTTTATTTTTATTTATTATTATAATTTTTTTTTTTTTTATTTTTATATTTTTATATTATATATCTTTTATTTTTTTAAAATTTTATTTATTATATTTATTAAATATATTATTTTTTTTTAATTTTTTTTTCTTTTTTATTTTTATTTTATATTTTATTTTTTTTTTTAATTTTTTTATTATTATTTATTATTTTAATTAATTAATTTTTATTTTTTTTTTTATTTTTTTATTTTAATTATTTTATTTATTATTATTTTTTTTTTAACTAATTTTATATATATTTATTTTATTTAATTTTATTTTAAATTTTATTTTTTTTTTTTATTTTTTATTTTTTTTTTAATATTAATTATTTTTTATTTATTTTTTTTTTATTTTTTATTTTGTTATTTTGTTTTTTATTTATTTTTTTTTAACTTTATTTTAATTAAAAATTTATTATAATTTATTTTTATATATTTAATTATATTTTAAAATTTATATTTATTTTTTTATTATATTTAAATAATTTTATTTTATTTTTTAATTTTTTTTATTATTTATTATTTTTTATTTTTTTTTTTATTTATTTATTTATTTTTTATTTATTTAAATTTTAATATGTTAATTTATTCTATTATTAATATTTAATTTTTATTTTATTTATTAAATTTTTATTTTTTATTTTAATTTTTTATTTTTTTTTTATTGTTTTTTTTTTTTTTTTTATTTTTTTTTTTTTTTTTTTTTTTTTTTTTTTTTTTTTTTTTTTTTTTTTTTTTTTTTTTTCCTTTTTAATATTTTACAATTTTTTAATAGGTATTTGCAATTTTAATAGGTATTTGCCTTTTTAATAGGTATTTGCCTTTTTAATAGGTATTTGCAATTTTAATAGGTATTTGCCTTTTTAATAGGTATTTGCCATATTAATAGGTATTTGCCTTTAAATAGGTATTTGCCTTTTTAATAGGTATTTGCCTTTTTAATATGTATTTGCCTTTTTAATAGGTATTTGCAATTTTAATAGGTATTGCCTTTCTAATAGGTATTTGCCTTTTTAATAGGTATTTGCCTTTTTAATAGATATTTGCAATTTTAATAGGTATTTGCATTTTTAATAGGTATTTGCCTTTTTAATAGGTATTTGTAATTTTAATAGGTATTTGCATTTTTAATAGGTATTTGACTTTTTAATAGGTATATGCCTTTTTAATAGGTATTTGCAATTTTAATATGTATTTGCCTTTTTCATAGGTATTTGCCTTTTTAATAGTATTTGCCTTTTTAATAGGTATTTGCCTTTTTAATAGGTATTTGCCTTTTTAAAAGGTATTTGCAATTTTCATGAGTATTTGCCTTTTTAATAGGTATTAGCCTTTTTAATAGGTATTTGCCTTTTTTATTAGGTATTTGCTATTTTAATAGGTATTTGCCTTTTAAATAAGTATTTGCCTTTTTAATAGGTATTTGCCTCTTTTTAATGGTATTTTTCCTTTTTTAATAGGTTTTTCCTTTTTAAATAGGTATTTTGCTTTTTTTATAGGTTTTTTCTTTTTTTTTTAGGGTTTTTTCTTTTTTAAAAGGTATTTGCCTTTAATGGTATTTGCCTTTTTAATAGGTATTTGCCTTTTTAATAGGTATTTGAAATTTTAATAGGTATTTGCCTTTTTAAAAGGTATTTGACTTTTTATAGGTTGCCATTTTAATAGATATTTGCAATTTTAATAGGTATTTGCCTTTTTAATAGGCATTTGCCTTTTTAATAGGTATTTGCCTTTTTAATAGATATTTTCATTTTTAATAGGTATTTGCCTTTTTAATAAGTATTTGCCTTTTTAATAGGTATTTGTCTTTTTAATAGGTATTTGCCTTTTTAATAGGTATTTGCCTTTTTAATAGGTATTTGCTTTTTTAATAGGTATTTGCCTTTTTAAAGGTATTTGCCCTTTTGATAGGTGTTTGCAATTTTAATAGGTATTTGCCTTTTTAATAAGTATTTGCCTTTTTAATAGGTATTTGCAATTTTAATAGGTATTTGCCTTTTTAATAGGTATTTGTCTTTTGAATAGGTATTAGCAATTTAGTAGGTATTGGCCTTTTTAATAGGTGTTTGCCTTTTTAATATGTATTTGAATTCTTAACAGGTATTTGCCTTTTTAATAGGTATTTGCCTTTTTAATAGGTATTTGCCTTTTTAATAGGTATTTGGAATTTTAATAGGTATTTGCATTTTAATAGGTATTTGCAAATTTTAAAAGGTATTTGCCTTTTTAATAGGTAATTTGCCCTTTTATATATTTGCTTTTTAATTAGGTATTTGCCTTTTTTAAAGGTAGGTTTTTCCTTTTTTTATAGGAAATTTAAATATTTTTAAAAAATATTGCTTTTTTTAAAGTATTTTTGCTTTTTTAATAGGTAATTTGCCTTTTTAATAGGTATTTTGAATTTTAAAGGTATTTACCTTTTTAATAGGTATTTGCCTTTTTCATAGGTATTTGCAATTTTAATAGGTATTTGCCTTTTTAATTGGTATTTGCCATTTTAATAAATATTTGCCTTTTGAATAGGTATTTGCAATTTTAATAGGTATTTGCCTTTTTAATAGGTATTTGCAATTTTAATAGGTATTTGCCTTTTTAATAGGTATTTGCCTTTTTAATAGGTATTTGCCTTTTTAATAGGTATTTGCCTTTTTTAATAGGTATTTGCAATTTTTAATAGTATTTTGCCCTTTTTAAATAGGTATTTGCCTTTTTAATAGGTATTTGCCTTTTTAATAGGTATTTGCTTTTTTAATAGGTATTTGCCTTTTTAATAGGTATTTGACTTTTTGATAGGTGGTTGCAATTTTAATAGGTATTTGCCTTTTTAATAGGTATTTGCCTTTTTAATAGGTATTTGCAATTTTAATAGGTATTTGCAATTTTAATAGGTATTTGCATTTAATATAGGTATTTTGCCTTTTTAATAGGTAATTTTTACCTTTGTATAAGTATTTGCAATTTTAATAGGTATTTGCCTTTTAATTAGGTTTTTTTGCCATTTTATAGGTATTTGCCTTCTTATAGTAATTTGCCTTTTTAATAGGTATTTGCCTTTTTATATTAATGTATGTTGCCTTTTTTAAATAGGTTAATTTGCAATTGTTAATAAGTACTTTGCATTTTTAAAATAGTATTTGCATTTTTAATAAGGTATTTGCCTTTTTATAGGTATTTGTCTTTTGAATAGGTATTAGCAATTTAGTAGGTATTGGCCTTTTTAATAGGTGTTTGCCTTTTTAATATGTATTTGCCTTCTTAACAGGTATTTGCCTTTTTAATAGGTATTTGCTTTTAATAAGGTATTTGCCCTTTTTATAGGTAATTTGGAATTTTTATAGGTATTTTTCTCTTTTTAATAGGTATTTGCAATTTTAAAGGATTTTGCCATTTTTTTAATGTAGGTATTTGGCCCTTTTTATTAGGTATTGTCCTTTTTTAATAGGTATTTTTGCCCTTTTTAAATAGGTAATTTGCCTTTTTAATAGGTATCTTGTAAGTTTATAAATTTTTGCCTTTTGAATAGGTTTTGCCTTTTTAATAGGTATTTGCCTTTTTAATAGGTATTTGCAATTTTAATAGGTATTTTCTCTTTTTAATAGGTATTTGCCTTTTTCATAGGTATTTGCAATTTTAATAGGTTTTTGCTTTTTTAATTGGTATTTGCCATTTTAATAAATATTTGGTCTTTGAATAGGTTATATTGCCTTTTAATGGTATTTGCTTTTAATAGGTATTTGCAATTTAAATAGGTATTTGGCCTTTTTTAATAGCGTATTTTGCCTTTTTAAAGTATTTGGAATAAATTTTTCATAGGTATTTGGCCTTTTTAATAGGTAATTTGCTTCCCTTTATAGGTATTTGCCTTTATTTTAATAGGTATTGCCTTTTAAATAAGTATTTTGCCTTTTTATTAGGTATTTGCATTTTATTAGGTATTTCCTTTTTAAAGGGTTATTTTGCAATTTTATGGTAATTTGCCTTTTTTAATAGGTAATTTGCTTTTAATAAGGTATATTTGCCTTTTTAATAGTTATTTGCAATTTTAAAAGGTTATTTTTGCTTTTTTAATAGGTATTTGCCTTTTTAATAGGTATTTGCCTTCTAATAGGTATTTGCCTTTTTATTAGGTATTTGCAATTTTAATAGGTATTTGCCTTTTTAATAAGTATTTGTAATTTTAATAGGTATTTGCATTTTTAATAGGTATTTGCCTTTTTAAAAGGTATTTGACTTTTTAATAGGTATTTGCCTTTTTAAATAGGTATTTGGCCTTTTAATAGGTATTTGCCCTTTTAAAAAGGTATTTGTCTTTTTAATTGGTTTTTTTCTTTTTAATAGGTTTTTGCCTTTTTAATAGGTATTTGCCTTTTTAATAGGTATTTGCTTTTTTAATAGGTATTTGCCTTTTCAATAGGTATTTGCTTTTTTGATAGGAGGTTGCAATTTTAATAGGTATTTGCCTTTTTAATAGGTATTTGCCTTTTTAATAGGTATTTGCAATTTTAATAGTATTTGCAGTTTTAAATAGGTATTTTGCCTTTTAAATATTTTATTGCCTTTTTTAATAGTATTAACCTTTGTAATAAGTTTTTTGCAATTTTAATAAGTATTTTGCAATTTTTAATAGGTATTTGCCTTTTAATAGTTTATTTGCCTTTTCAATATTGTATTTTGCCTTTTTAATTAGGTATTTGAAATTTTCATAGGTATTTGCCTTTTTAATAGGTATTTGCCTTTTTAATAGGTATTTGCCTTCTTAATAGGTATTTGCCTTTTTAATAGGTATTTGCCTTTTTAATAGGTATTTGCCTTTTAATACGTATTTGCAATTTTATTAGGTATTTGCCTTTTTTAATAGGCTATTTGGCAATTTAATAGGTATTTCCTTTTTAATAGGTATTTGCCCTTTTAATAGGTATTATTTTGCCTTTTTAATAGGTATTTGCAATTTTAAATGGTATTTGGCTTTTTTAATAGGTTTTGCCTTTTTAATAGGTTTTGCCTTTTTAATAGGTATTTGCTTTTAATAGGTATTTGCCTTTATTAATAGGTATTTGCCTTTTTAAATAGGTATTTGTAATAGTAATAGGTATTTGCATTTTTTATAGGAAAATGCTTTTTAATAGGTTATTTGCCTTTTTAATAGGTTTTGCAATTTAAATAAATTATTTGCCTTTTTAATAGGTATTTGTTTTTTTTATAGGTATTTGCAATTTAATGGTTTTGCTTTTTAAATAGGTATTTGCATTTTAAATAAGAAATTTGCCTTTTGAATAGGTATTTTCTCCAATTTTAATAGGTATTTGCATTTTTAAGAGGTATTTACTTTGCCTTTTTAATAGGTATTTGCATTTTTAATAGGTATTTGCCTTTTTAATAGGTATTTGCCTTTTTAATAGGTATTTGCCTTTTTAATAGATATTTGCAATTTTAATAGGTATTTGCATTTTAATAGGTATTTGCCTTTTTAATAGGTATTTGTAATTTTAATAGGTATTTGCATTTTTAATAGGTATTTGACTTTTTAATAGGTATTTGCCTTTTTAATAGGTATTTGCCTTTTTAATAGGTATTTGCCTTTTTAATAGGTATTTGCATTTTTTAATAGGTTTTTTCTTTTTTAATGGTTTTTTGCTTTTTAAATAGTATTTGCATTTTTAATAGTATTTGCCTTTTAATAGGTATTTTGCCTTTTTAATAGGTATTTGCCTTTTTAAAAGGTATTTGCAATTTTCATGAGTATTTGCCTTTTTAATAGGTATTTGCCTTTTTAATAGGTATTTGCCTTTTTAATAGGTATTTGCCTTTTAAATAAGTATTTGCCTTTTTAATAGGTATTTGCCTTTTTAATAGGTATTTGCCTTTTTAATAGGTATTTGCCTTTTTAATAGGTATTTGCAATTTTAATAGGTATTTGCTTTTTTTGATAGGTTATTTGCCTTTTTCACAGTTTTTTTTTACCAATAGGTTTTTGTCTTTTTAAGGGGTTTTTGTCTTTTTTTAATAGGTTTTTTAAATTTTAAATAGGTATTGCCTTTTTTAAAAGGTATTTGACTTTTATAGGTTGCCACCTTTTTAAAAGATATTTGCAATTTTAATAGGTATTTGCCTTTTTTATTAGGCATTTGCCTTTTAATAGGTAATTTGCCTTTTTCATAGTATTACATTTGTGGACCGAGTTAACAAGGGTGTTGCCTTTTTAATAAGTATTTTGCCTTTTAAAGAGGTATTTTCTTACTTTAAATGGGAGTCTGGAGAGAAAATAAGGTATTTGCCTTTTTAAATAGGTATTTGCTTTTTTAATAGGTATTTGCCTTTTTAAAAGGTATTTGCCCTTTTGATAGGTGGTATTTGAAATTTTAATAGGTATTTGCTTTTTAAATAAGTATTTGCCTTTTTAATAGGTATTTGCACTTTTTTAATAGGTTTTGCCTTTTTAATAGGTATTTGTTCTTTTGAATAGGGTATTAGCATTTAGTAGGTAATTGGCCATTTTTAATAGGTGTTTGGCCTTTTAACAAATGTATTTGAATTCTTAACAGGTATTTGCCTTTTTTAATAAGTATTTGCCTTTTTATAGGTATTTGCCTTTTTTAAAGATAGGTATTTGGAATTTAAATAGGTATTGCAATTTTTAATAGGTATTGCAATTTTAAAAGGTATTTGCCTTTTTATAGGTATTTGCCCTTTTATTAGGTTTTGCCTTTTTATAGGTATTTGCCTTTTTTTAAATAGGTATTGCCTTTTTTAATAGGTATTTGTAAGTTTAATAGGTATTTGCCTTTTTAATGAGTATTTGGCTTTTTTAATAGGTTTTGCCTTTTTAATAGGTATTGCAATTTTAATAGGTATATGTACTTTTAATAGGTATTTGCCCTTTTTACAAATAGGTATTTGCAATTTTAATAGGTTATTTGCATTTTTAATAGGTATTTGCGCATTTTAATTTTAAATATTTGCCTTTTGAATAGGTTATTTGCATTTTTAAGGTATTTGCCTTTAATAGGTATTTGCCATTTTATAGGTTATTTGCCTTCTTTATAGGTATTTGCCTTTGTTAATAGTGTATTCTGCCCCTTTTAATAAGTAATTTGTCCTTTTTTAATATGGTATTTGCATTTAAATAGGTAATTTGCCCTTTTAATAGGTATTTGAATTTTTAAATAGGTATTTGCCTTTTTCAATAGGTATTTGCTTTTTTAATAGGTATTTGCCTTTTTAATTAAAGATATTTGCCTTTTTAATAAGTATTTGCCTTTTTAATAGGTTATTTGCATTAATAGTATTTGCCTTTTTAATAGTTATTTTGCCTTTTTAATAGGTATTTTGCCTTTTTAATAGATTTGCCTTTTTTAATAGGTATTTGCCTTTTTGAATAGGTATTGCCTTTTTTAAAAGGTATTTGCTTTTAAATAAGTATTTGCAATTTTATAGTATTTGCATTTTTAAAGGTATTTGCCCCTTTTTTATAGTTATTTGCTTTTCAATAGGTATTTGCCTTTTAATAGGTATTTGAAATTTTAAAAGGTATTTGCCTTTTTAATTAGGTATTTGACATTTTTAATAGGTATTTGCCATTTTAATGATATTTGCAATTTTTAATAGGTATTTGCCTTTTAATAGGTGTTTGCCTTTTAAAAGGTATTTGCTTTTTAATAGGTATTTGCATTTTAAAATGTATTTGCCTTTTAAATAAGTATTTGCCCTTTTAATAGCTATTTTGCAATTTTTTCTTGGTTTTTTGCCTTTTTAATAGGTTTTTGCAATTTTAATAGGTATCTGCCTTTTTAATAGGTATTTGCCTTTTTAATAGGTATTTGCCTTTTTAATAGGTATTTGCAATTTTAATAATTATTTGCCTTTTTAATAGGTATTTGTCTTTTTCATAGGTATTTGCAATTTTAATAGGTATTTGCCTTTTTAATAGGTATTTGCCATTTTAATAAATATTTGCCTTTTGAATAGGTATTTGCAATTTTAATAGGTATTTGCCTTTTTAATAGGTATTTGCCATTTTAATAGGTATTTGCCTTCTTAATAGGTATTTGCCTTTTTAATAGGTATTTGCCTTTTTAATAGGTATTTGCCTTTTTTATTTGCAATTTTAATAGGTATTTGCCTTTTAATAGGTATTTGCCTTTTTAATAGGTATTTGCCTTTTTAATAGATATTTGCAATTTTAATAGGTATTTGCATTTTTAATAGGTATTTGCCTTTTTAATAGGTATTTGTAATTTTAATAGGTATTTGCATTTTTAATAGGTATTTGACTTTTTAATAGGTATATGCCTTTTTAATAGGTATTTGCAATTTTAATAGGTATTTGCCTTTTTCATAGGTATTTGCCTTTTTAATAGGTATTTGCTTTTTTAATAGGTATTTGCCTTTTTAATAGGTATTTGCAATTTTAATAAGTATTTGCCTTTTTAATAGGTATTTGCCTTTTTAATAGGTATTTGCCTTTTAAATAAGTATTTGCCTTTTTAATAGGTATTTGCCTTTTTAATAGGTATTTGCCTTTTTAATAGGTATTTGCCTTTTTAATAGATATTTGCAATTTTAATAGGTATTTGCATTTTTAATAGGTATTTGCCTTTTTAATAGGTATTTGCCTTTTTAATAGGTATTTGCCTTTTTAATAGGTATTTGCAATTTTAATAGGTATTTGCTTTTTTGATAGGTATTTGCCTTTTTAATAGGTATTTGCCTTCTTAATAGGTATTTGCCTTTTTAATAGGTATTTGCCTTTTTAATAGGTATTTGCCTTTTTAATAGGTATTTGTAATATTAATAGGTATTTGCATTTTTAATAGGAAATGCCTTTTTAATAGGTATTTGCCTTTTTAATAGGTATTTGCAATTTAAATAATTATTTGCCTTTTTAATAGGTATTTGTCTTTTTCATAGGTATTTGCAAGTTTAATAGGTATTGCCTTTAATAGGTATTTGCAATTTTATAAATTTTAATAAATATTTGCCTTTTGAATAGGTATTTGCAATTTTAATAGGTATTTGCCTTTTTAATAGGTATTTGCCATATTAATAGGTATTTGCCTTTAAATAGGTATTTGCCTTTTTAATAGGTATTTGCCTTTTTAATAGGTATTTGCCTTTTTAATAGGTATTTGCCATTTTTAATAGGTATTTGCCTTTTTAATAGGTATTTGCCTTTTTAATAGGTATTTGCCTTTTTAATAGATATTTGCAATTTTAATAGGTATTTGCATTTTTAATAGGTATTTGCCTTTTTAATAGGTATTTGTAATTTTAATAGGTATTTGCATTTTTAATAGGTATTTGACTTTTTAATAGGTATATGCCTTTTTAATAGGTATTTGCAATTTTAATAGGTATTTGCCTTTTTCATAGGTATTTGCCCTTTTTAATAGGTTATTTGCTTTTTTTAATAGGTATTTTGCCTTTTTAATAGGATTTGCCATTTTAATAAAGTATTTGCCTTTTTTACATAGGTATTTGCCTTTTTAATAGGTATTTTGCTTTTTAAAAGGTATTTGCAATTTTCATGAGATTGCTTTTTTAATAGGTATTAGCTTTTTAATAAGGTATTTGCCTTTTAATAGGTATTTGCCTTTTCAATAGGTATTTGCCTTTTAAATAAGTATTTTGCCTTTTTAATAGGTAAATTTTGCCTTTTTAATAGGTATTTGCCCTTTTAATAGGTATTTAACTTTTTTAATAGGTTTGCCTTTTTAATAGTATTTGCCTTTTTAATAGGTATTTGCCTTTTTATAGGTATTTGCCTTTCATAGGTATTTGCCTTTTTAAATAGGTATTTGCCTTTTTAATAGGTATTTGAATTTAATAGGTATTTGCCTTTTTAAAAAGGTATTTGGACTTTTTATAGGTTGCCATTTTAATAGATATTTGCCAGTTTAAAATAGGTATTTGCCTTTTTTTAGGCATTTGCCTTTTTTATAGGTTTTGCCTTTTTTAATAGATATTTTTCATTTTTAATAGGTATTTGCTTTTAATAAGTATTATGCCTTTTAATTGGTATTGTTCTTTTTAATCGGGTATTTGCCCTTTTTATTGGTATTGTGCCTTTTTAATAGGTATTTGCTTTTTTAATAGGGTATTTGCTTTTTAAAAGGTATTTGCCCTTTTGAATAGGTATTTGCCTTTTATATAGGTATTTGCCTTTTTAATAAGTATTTGCTTTTTAAATAGGTATTTGCATTTTAATAGGTATTTTTGCCCTTTTTAATAGGTAATTTGTCTTTGAATAGGTATTAGCAAATTTCAGTAGGTATTGGCCTTTTTATAGGTTGTTTGCCTTTTTGTAAAATGTATTGAATTCTTAACAGGTATTGCCTTTTTTAATAGGTATTTGCCTTTTAATAGGTATTTGCCTTTTTAATAGGTATTTGGAATTTTAATAGGTATTTTGCATTTTTAATAGGTATTTGCTAATTTTAAAAAGGTATTTGCCTTTTTAGTAGTATTTGCCTTTTAATAGGTATTTGCCTTTTTAATAGGTATTTGCCTTTTTAATAGGTTTTTGCCTTTTTAAAAGGTATTTGCAATTTTAATAGGTATTTGCCTTTTTAATAGGTATTTGCCTTTTTAATAGGTATTGCCTTTTTAATAGATATTTGCAATTTAATAGGTATTTACCTTTTTAATAGGTTATTGTCCTTTTTCATAGGTATTTGCAATTTTAATAGGTATTTGCCGTTTTTAATTGGTAATTTTAAATTTTTAATAAATTTTCCTTTTTTAAATAGGTATTCCAAATTTTAATAAGGTATTTGGCCTTTTAATTACGATTTGCCATTTTAATAGGTATTTGCCTTCTTAATAGGTATTTGCCTTTTTAATAGGTATTTGCCTTTTTAATAGGTATTTGCCTTTTTAATAGGTATTTGCATTTTTAATAGGTATTTGCCTTTTTAATAGGTATTTGCCTTTTTAATAGGTATTTGCCTTTTTAATAGGTTTTTGCTTTTTTTAATAGGTATTTGCCTTTTTAATAGGTTATTTGCCTTTTTAATAAGTAATTCCTTTTTAATAGGTATTTGCAATTTAATAGGTATTTGCCTTGTTAATATATGCCTTTTTAATAAGTATTTGCTTTTTTTAATAGGATATTTTCCTTTTTAATAAGTATTTTTCCTTTTTTGATTGTTATTTTCCTTTTTATAGGTGTTTGCCTTTTAATAAGTATTTTCAATTTTAATAAGTATTTGCATTTTTAATAGGTATTTGCCTTTTTAATAGTTATTTGCCTTTTCAATAGGTATTTGCCTTTTTAATAGGTATTTGAAATTTTAAAAGGTATTTGCCTTTTTAATAGGTATTTGACTTTTTAATAGGTATTTGCCTTTTTAATAGGTATTTGCCTTTTTAATAGGTATTTGCTTTTTTAATAGGTATTTGCCTTTTAATAGGTATTTGCAATTTTAATAGGTATTTTCCTTTTTAATAGGTATTTGCCTTTTAATAAGTATTTTCCTCTTTTTAAATAGTTTAATTTTGCAATTTTATCTAGGTGAGTGTGTGTGGCTCCTGTTGTTTTTAATGAGTGTATGTGTGTGTTGGTGGCCTAATTTTTTAGTGTGAGTGGTTGATTTGTGGTTTTTGGCCGCCTTTGTGTTATGTATAGGTTTTTTTGGTTGCTTTGTTTATTAATGAGGTGGGTCGTTGGTTGGTGCCATTTTAGATAGGTATTTTGGCAATTTTTGTGTAAATAGGATGTGTTGGGTGTGCCTGTTGGTGGTTCATTAGTGTATTTGGGTGTTGTTGTTGGGTTGGTCTTTTCGATTTGGGTTATGTTTTTTGGTCTAATTTTGTTTTAATAGGTATTTGCCTTTTTAATAGGTATTTGCCATTTTAAATAATAAGATTTGCCTTTTGAATAGGTATTTTTGCAAATTTTTAATAGGTTATTTGCCTTTTATAGGTATTTTGCCATATTAATAGGTATTTGCCTCCTTTAATAAGGTATTTGCCTTTTTAATAGGTTATTGCCTTTTTAATAGGCTATTTGCCTTTTAAATAGGTATTTGGCTATTTTTAATAGGTTATTTGCCTTTTTAATGGTATTTTTTCGTCGTGAGTATGTAATTTGCGACCAAAATAGTTAGTTGAAAATTTTAATAGGTATTTGCAATTTTTTAATAGGTAATTGACTTTTTAATAAGGTATTGCAATTTAATAGCAAAGTGAGTTAGAAATCATTCATTTGACTTTGCTAATGCTATATGGTTTTATAATAGGTATTTAATTTTTTAATAGGTATTTGCCCTTTTTCATAGGTATTGCCTTTTATGGTTATTTGCCATTTTAATAAATTTTTGCCTTTTTAATAGGTATTTGCAATTTTTAATAGGTATTTGCCGTTTTAATAGGTATTTGCCTTTGTTAATAGGTATTTGCCCTTTTTAATAGGTATTTGTGTGCCTTTTAAATAAGTAATTGCCTTTTTAATAGGTAAATTTGCTTTTTTAATAGGTATTTGCCTTTTTAAATGGTATTTGCCTTTTTAATGGTATGCCTTTTAAATAAGTATTTGCCTTTTTTAATAGGTATTTTGCCTTTTTAATAGGTTATTTTGCCTTTTTCATAGGTATTTGCTTTTAATAGGTATTTGCAATTTTAATAGGTATTTGCTTTTTTGATAGGTATTTGCCTTTTTTTAATAGCTGGAATTTGCCTTCTTAATAGGTAATTTTGCCTTTTTAATTGGTATTTGCCTTTTAAATAGGTATATTTGCATTTTAATTAGGTATTTGCCTTTTTTAATAGGTAATTAGTTACTTTTTATAGGTATTTGGCCATTTTAAAATCGATAATACCTATTTAATAGGTATTTGCCTTTTTAATAGGCATTTGCCTTTTTAATAGGTATTTGCCTTTTTAATAGATATTTTCATTTTTAATAGGTATTTGCCTTTTTAATAAGTATTTGCCTTTTTAATAGGTATTTGTCTTTTTAATAGGTATTTGGCTTTTTAATAGGTATTTGCCTTTTTAATAGGTATTTGCTTTTTTAATAGGTATTTGCCTTTTTAATAGGTATTTGCCTTTTTAATAGGTATTTGCATTTTTAATAGGTATTTGCTTTTTTGATAAGTATTTGCCTTTTTTAATAGTTATTTGCAATTTTTAATAGTATTTGCCTTTTTATAGGTATTTGTCTTTTGAATAGGTATTAGCAATTTAGTAGGTATTGGCCTTTTTAATAGGTGTTTGCCTTTTTAATATGTATTTGCCTTCTTAACAGGTATTTGCCTTTTTATTAGGTATTTGCCTTTTTAATAGGTATTTGCCTTTTTAAACGGTATTTAGAATTTTAATAGGTATTTGCCTTTTTAATAGGTATTTGCAATTTTAAAAGGTATTTGCCTTTTATAGGTATTTGCGCCTTTTAAATAGGTATTTGGCCTTTTAATAGGTATTTTGCCTTTTTTAATAGGTATTTGCCTTTTTAATAGGTATTTGTTATATTTTAATAGGTATTTTGCCTTTTTAATAGCTTTATTTGCTTTTTTAATAGGTTATTTGCCTTTTTAATAGGTAATGCCCAATTTAAAAGGTATTTTACCTTTTTTAATAGGTAATTGTGCTTTTTAATAGGTATTGGGTAATTTTAATAGGTTTTGCATTTTTAATAGGTATTTGAATTTTTAATAGGTATATGCCTTTTTAATAGGTATTTGCAATTTTAATAGGTATTTGCCTTTTTCATAGGTATTTGCCTTTTTAATAGGTATTTGCTTTTTTAATAGGTATTTGCCTTTTTAATAGGTATTTGGAATTTTAATAGGTATTTGCCTTTTTTAATAGGTTTTTGCGCCTTTTAAAAAGGTATTTGCCTTTTAATAGGTATTTGCCCTTTTAATAGTTATATTTGCCTTTTTTAATAGGTATTTTTTTAATAGGTATTGCCTTTTTAAAAGGTATTTGTATAATAGGTATTTGCCTTTTAATAGGTATTTGCCTTATAAATCTTTCTAATAGGTATTTGCAATTTTTAATTTAGTATTTACTTTTTAATAGGTAAATTTGCCCTTTTTAAATACGGTATTTGTATTTTAATAGGTATTTGCATTTTTAAAGGTATTTGCCTTTTTATAGGTATTTTGCCTTTTTTAATAGGTATTTGCCTTTTTTTAATAGGTATTTGCCAATTTTATTTATATTTGCTTTTTTATAAAGTATTTCCCTTTTTATAAGGTATTTGTCTTTTTAATAGTTATTTGTCTTTATAGGTATTTGCCTTTTTAATAGGTATTTGCTTTTTTAATTAGGTATTTGCCTTTTTTAAAAGGTATTTGCCCTTTTGATAGGTGTTTGCAATTTTAATAGGTTTTTGCTTTTTTAATAAGTATTTGCCTTTTTAAATAGGTATTTGCAATTTTTAATAGGGGTTTTGGCCTTTTTAATAGGTATTTGTCTTTTTGAATAGGTATTAGCAATTTAGTAGGTATTGGCCTTTTTAATAGGTGTTTGCCTTTTTAATATGTATTTGCCTTCTTAACAGGTATTTGCCCCTTTTTATTAGGTATTTGCCTTTTTATAGGTATTTGCCTTTAAAAAAGTTAAACGGTATTTAGAATTTTAATAGGTATTTTGCCTTTTTAATAGGTATTTGCAATTTTAAAAGGTATTTGTCTTTTAATAGGTATTTGTCCCCTTTTAATAGGTATTTGCCTTTTTTATATAGGTATTTGCCTTTTTAATAGGTTTTGCCTTTTAAATAGGTATTGAAGTTAATAGGTATTTGCCTTTTTTATAGGTAATTGTGCTTTTGTAATAGGTATTTGCCTTTAATAGGTATTTTGCAATTTTAAAAGGTATTTACCTTTTTAATAAGTATTTGTTTTTCTATAATTAGGTATTTGTAATATTAAAAGGTATTTGCATTTTTAATAGGTATTTGCCTTTTTAATAGGTATATGCCTTTTTAATAGGTATTTGCAATTTTAATAGGTATTTGCCTTTTTCATAGGTATTTGCCTTTTTAATAGGTATTTGCTTTTTTAATAGGTATTTGCCTTTTTAATAGGTATTTGGAATTTTAATAGGTATTTGCCTTTTTAATAGGTATTTGCAATTTTAAAAGGTATTTGCCTTTTTATAGGTATTTGCCTTTTTAATAGGTATTTGCCTTTTTAATAGGTATTTGCCTTTTTAATAGGTATTTGCCTTTTTAATAGGTATTTGCAATTTTAATAGGTATTTGCCTTTTTAATAGGTATTTGCCTTTTTAATAGGTATTTGCCTTTTTAATAGGTATTTGCAATTTTAATAGGTATTTACTTTTTTAATAGGTATTTGCCTTTTTAATAGGTATTTGTAATTTTAATAGGTATTTGCATTTTTAATAGGTATTTGACTTTTTTAATAGGTATAAATGCCCTTTTTGAATAGGTAATTTTGCAATTTAATAGGTATTTGCCTTTTTCATAGGTATTTGCCTTTTTAATAGGTATTTGCTTTTTTAATAGGTATTTGCCTTTTTAATAGGTATTTGCAATTTTAATAAGTATTTGCCTTTTTAATAGGTATTTGCCTTTTTAATAGGTATTTGCAATTTTAAAAGGTATTTGCCTTTTAAAGGGTATTTCCCTTTTAATAGGTATTTGCCTTTTTAATAGGTATTTGCCTTTTTAATAGGTATTTGCCTTTTTAATAGGTATTTGTAAGTTTAATAGGTATTTGCCTTTTTAATAGGTATTTGCCTTTTTAATAGGTATTTGCCTTTTTAATAGGTATTTGCAATTTTAATAGGTATTTGCCTTTTTAATAGGTAATTTTGCCCTTTTTTATAGGTTTTGGCAATTTTTAGATAGGTATTTGACTTTTTTAATTGGTATTTGCCATTTTAAATAAATATTTGCCTTTTGAATAGATATTTGCAATTTTATAGTATTGCCTTGTGTTAATAGTGTATTTTTGCCTATTTTAATAATATTTGCCTTCTAAATAGGTATTTGCCATTTTTAATAAGGTATTTGCCTTTTTAATAAGTTTTTTGCCTTCTTAATAGGTATTTGCAAATTTTTAATAGGTATTTTGCCTTTTTAATTAGGTATTTGCCTTTTTAATAGGTATTTTGCCTTTTTAATAGGTATTTG
>JABUQX010073128.1:0-17094 GCA_015478945.1 Trachelipus rathkii
ATAGGATAAGTTGTTGGTTAAGGTATTAATCTGAATAGTAGATGAAAGATTAGCGTGAATGTATATTCTAATTTAACTATAAATTCTATTAATTCTATTATAAGCACTACTTGTATACTAGAATGGTCACCTTGAAATTAAATTTATTGTTTATTAAAGCCCTATTTAATGTGGAAAAACCTTATTTATATATAAATCTTAGACGGGGCTTAGTTAATCATTTTTTTATCCTAATAGACTTTAAAATAATGTTCATATATTTTTTTTTAGGTGTTATTAGTTAGAAATTAACTGAAGAGTATAGTACTATGATTCCTGTAGATTTTATTATTTATATATATTTTTTTATTTTATTTATGTTATAAGAATAAATTCTCTCATGGGAATTATTGATGATGTGATTTCTTATTATGTGAGAGTGAAGGCTACTTTATTTAATATTTTCCTTAAAGAGGCCTCCAATTTTTATAATATTATTATGTTCTATGAGTAGCCTATTGATATCCATGATCTTTATTAAAATAAATTCTACGGGGGTGAAGCCCCTCGACCGTACTATATTCCTATAATATATTTTCTATATTTGTCTTAATTATTAACCCATTAGTAACTAAATGTATATTTTTTAATTTAATTTTTTTACTTAGTTTTGCTAATAATTTATAATCTTTCAATTTTACGCAAATGCTTATTCTCTCACATTGGAGTTTCCTATCAGTAAAAAAATAACGAAGAGAATGATAATGGATCATTATGCTTCTTACTTAGGAGAGTAGTTTTGATTTAAATCTACTACACTATAGGATTTTCTTAATAAATTTTTTTTTTTTTAAATACAGGATAATGTGCTTCTAAATGGCAAATACCTATAAAAGTCAAATATGTTAGTGACATAAGAGGGGTTTGTCATCTTTGATGATGTGTTTTTATGATATTATAAAATATAATGAAAATATTTATTTAAAATAAAAATATTTGAGATGTGAAATAATTAGAAATCGAAATCTAATTTGATGTATATGCCCAGGACAATTTAGTAGATTGACACGGAGGGGGCGTCTTACAAGTTAGTTACCCAAATAGTATACTATAGTATAATATAAAACTTTACAAAGAAAAAAAGAAAAATTTTTTATAAGTCATATACTATAAGGGTTATACGGGAGAGCTACCTAAGAAGCCTTAAAAAATCAAAAACAAAATGATTTGTCCTTAAGAAAAAAAGTTAGGAGTCACCTGTCTCAAAATTTTATATAAAATTTTTTTACTCATATTGCATCCTTATTAAAAAAAGTATTAGTGGGGCCTCAATGTCTTTCATATTTTTGTAAGTGAGCCATCCCCAGTTATAAAGTGGAGTTGATGAATAAGTAATATAATTATGTTGAAGATTAATATATACATAATTCTGAGTTTGAGTTCATTAAAATAATTTATATGACCTGAACTGATGGCTGAATCTACATTTTATTACGAAGATATGTGAATAAAAAATAATGAAAAAGTAATATGGGATTATTTCTATATACATGTTATTATGATACATAGGCTCATGTAACTTTTTTTTTCGCTAAAGAGAAGCGACGATTTTTCAGTTTCATTATTTAATTTTATTTAGGAGTATATCTGTGATTTTTATAAAACTCAATTGCAACTCATTTGTAAAGATGTTCATGTGAGCTAGACTAACTTTCACATATATATCGTTACTATATATAACTATATTATATATTATATATATATATATAATATATATAATATATATATATATATGTGTGGTTGTGTGTGTATGTTGTGGTGTGTGTGTGTGAGCCCACTTCTATCTGTCTCTCTGTTTGTGTATGTTGTTGAAGCGTTTTTCATTATAATTTATTATATATTATAATACGCTCCACAACAAGAATATAAAAAATTTATTAGTCTTGAACACTATAGTCTAATGAACCATGTTATATTACAAATATCAAGACCCCGGAATAGATAACATACCTTATACCCAGTGTATTGGGAGGAGGATGTAGGATTGAACTTTTACGCTATTATACTATTTGATAGTTTATCACCTATAACCCAGTGTACCTCTTCAATATAATATATTATTAATTGGGGTGAGAGTGATTTTATCTGGAGGAGCTTTGAACTTTCACATATATGATTAGTGTAGTAAGTCACTGCCTTATATATAGCATAGAAATATCTATCATATGATTTCTCTGGTGGTACCTGGCTTTATTACAGTGCTGAGCTATTAAGCTACTTTAATAGTTTTTAAAATCACCCACTTCACCTATGCATAGCGTTAGGTTGATATAAATATTATTATAATAGAGTAAATTTTTTTAGTGTTAATATTGTACTACCTTGCTTTGATATTATACCCCACTCACCTTCAATAGGGATGTACAATAATTATCATATATCGTGATAGTTTTTTAAAGATTTATTATATCTGAAACATAGACAGCCTTTTCAATAATTCAGAGGAATCGAATCGGTATAGTCTTATTAGTTCCACGTTTATTTACGTATTGCATTCTTTAAACTTACTGAAATCTAAGTACATTCAAATTATATGTAAAAATTTTGTATATTATCAAATATTATAGCAATCACAAAATTTAGTAATAAAGTGTCTTTGACTTACAAACGTAAGGAATTTCTTAATATATATGTATAAGGTTTGGCTCATTTACCCCTCCACGTGCTTATACAAAAATAGACAAAAAGATCAATTATAATACATAAATTAGTATAACAAACAAGCGGCGTAGTAGTATTATCGTTTGATTTTGAGATATGATAATGTATTTCAATATCTCATAGAATTTAATGCTTTTAATAATCTATATATTTCTTCTCACTCACAAAATCGATAACTTTCTTTACGGTTCCCCTAGTACAATCATAGTCTTGAGACTGTACAGAAATCAAGGAGTATTGATGTCTTAAGTAAGTAAATCTCAATTCGTGCTGAGCAAATTTTTGTTTAATTGAGCTTACACTTACTACGGACGGCCCACGTTATATTCTACACTTCTAATCACCAGCCTAAGCGAAATACAAACTTAGAGTTGTGTTACGTTAAACTAGATTGACGCAAATAGGTATCAGTTACGGTAATGTGTTACTTTATGCCCGATCTGGTGCTAAAAACTGGGAATTAAGCATTTCTTATCGAGCGTAAGCACAAATCGCAAAAATCGTGGATCAAGAGAACGGGTTTAATGTGTATTACGCGTGATTATTCAGACTCAGCTTTCTAAACTCTACACGGATTATGTTTACCGACTCAAATCTTCTCTTTATGTTGATTGTAGCTCGCGCATTTACTAGTTTTGGTTTTTTGTTTTGGGGTTTTTGAATTTTACAATCCATTTTTTAACACTTTTCAGTGTATAAACTGGCATAAATGTTTCAATATGGATAAATTAGAAATGCTTTTACGATCCGAAGGAAAAATCAGGAAATAAAGAGTGATTTCTCACATTTAATTTAAGTCGGTAATTTGATAAATTTCAAAAGTCGATTTTGGTAATTTTTTTAAGATTTTTTTTTGTTTTAAAAATTATTTTATCTTGAATATATTAAATTATTTTTCATTAAGTACCTTATTGCGTTAGTGGATTGTTTTTGGTGCGCACCCAAAGTTTTGGGGTATTGGTATTTATATATCTCCAA
The DNA here is from genome assembly GCA_015478945.1 of Trachelipus rathkii. Classification (NCBI taxonomy): domain Eukaryota; kingdom Metazoa; phylum Arthropoda; class Malacostraca; order Isopoda; family Trachelipodidae; genus Trachelipus; species Trachelipus rathkii. The sequence goes on from JABUQX010073128.1 coordinate 3,679, forward strand.
GGAACTGCGCGGCAACTAGCCTTTCGAGGAGTATGTCGAGGGAGGTACGTGAGGCGCTCATCAAACCAGGAACCTGCACTCAGTCGGCTCCCACGAGGATAGTGGTGGGGAGGGGAGCCATAGAGGCATAATATAGGAGGCGATTGTGTGCGACCACTACGACGGGGATTTTTTTTTTTTGAAAAGCACGGCTGTGGTTTTCGACGCGTAGAAGGTAAAGCCACCCGCAGAACACCAGGAGGAAACTCGATGGCGAACTGAAGTTGACGCACCATACAAGAAAATTTTGCTCCAATGATGTACAGGTCAAGATCGTCAACATAGATGGAGCAACGCACCAAGGTCGGGATGGAATCGACTTCTCCATTGGAAACCTATTGTGAAAAGCAACAAGCTTAGCACACTTCCCTGCAACATCCGCCCTTCGTCCAGGACAAAACTTCTTGAAAATATGGTACCACAACGGACTTGAAACAAACGATCCGACATTAATAACTGGAGGAAGAGGGGACGTTGCCCCCTAAGACCCAAGGAATGAAGACTTCGCAAACCCCCCAATCCTCCATGTGCTATCATACGCCTTTTCGAGGTCAAAGAAAACGGCCAGGGCCATTTTGTCGGAAGCAAAAACCTCACGAACGTCCTGATCCAACCGAAGGAGAGGAAGTCGAGTAGAGCGATGGTGGCGAAAACCAAATTGATAATCGGAAAATGCATGAGTTGCTAAAACGTGGGAACAAGACGGGAAGCCCCAAATCTCTCCATGAGCTTGCATGTGATGAGGCCAATGAAATAGGGTGATGGTTATCGAAAGAAGTTGAATCCTTCTCCCATGTTTGAGAATGGGGGCAATATATACAGTAGACCAAACGGGAGGGAAGAACCCCTCCGCCCATATTTTATTGTATAAGCCGAGAAGGAAGGCGGTGAAAAAGGATGAGCTTGCCGGAGCATCTGGAAAATGCGGCCAGGGTCAGGCGCCCCATCCTTGGCAAGTTTTAGGGCGGCTAGAAACTCTGATCTGGTGAACAATCTGTTCCATTGAAAGTCTTCTCCGCAGGTGGAACAGAAAATCCCGGAATCCTCCATCTGGTAGGCGGTCAGAGAAAATAGTTCAGGATCCGAGTCGCTGGAGAACGGGAAGTGATAGTCAACTCGTCACACACCCCGGCAGCAGAGATGATATTAGAGGTATGCGGGCGTAAGCAAGGAGGATTGGCGGATCTGCATGTGTTTTCGTGAAATTTTCCGCACCTTTTTATGACCGAAGATATAGGCGTAGAAGAATTAACAGTGGAGGCGTAGTTCCGAAAATATTGTTTTCGCGTACTGCGATTATACGCTGGGATCGGGCTGCCGAAGCTTTAAACAAAATCAAGTTGGAAGCTTTCCATCTCTAAGATATACAGCCTAATATAATTTACCCTTTTCACGATTAGCAGAGCATATTCTGGTTTCACCGGGGGGTTGTTTCGATTTCCGGGGTCCCAGATGAACGGAGGTACATGGTACGTGGCCGCTTGGAGGATGCTTCCTGAAAGTAAGAAGTCATGGCCAGCCGGCACGGGAATAGGTAGTATGAATCAAATGCTGGGAAAGATGGAAGACGAATGACAAGTAGGAAGTTGTGTCATAGAAGTGAAAGGAGAGAACAAGTGTGTTTTTGTTCGTAGTCACTCACGAACGATCCGCGGCGCCGAGAAGTTCAATGGCCTCAGGCGACGTTCTAATTTAAAGTGGGGAGGAGGGACGAGCTGGGAGGGAAGACCCACCCTCCCCGATCCACCAGTGCGGACCCTCCTCAACGCACATCGAAACAGCACCACGTCTACCCGAAGGACGACCGCGGCCCGCATAAGGTCCTCATCCAATACCTCCTCTGACCTTCCCTTAAACGGGACCCCATGCAGCACGTGGGAGTTCTATACAAGAGTAGTAATCCGAAGAATTCATTGTGGCATCTTCACACCTTCAAGAATCACTTGAATTTAAATATGAAGTGAAGGAGTCTTTAGGCGGCGTGGTAACTGAGATCAGAAACGGGCCAGAGGGGAACCGTCCCACTTTCCGGGTTTTTTCTCGTGGGTTTGTCAGAGGGCGAACCCGTTTTGGCAGGACAGAGACAGGTCCCCTAGTGCAAACGGGTTCATTTTGTTTTAAGATCGAAGTTCACTCTCGGACAGGTGTTCGCGACCGTTAAGATGGTTTTGGTCATATGGAAAGGATGGATGATAGTCAGTTGGTTAAGCAGATGTATAGTAGTGAGTTTGGGAGACCAAAGAAAAGGTGGATATGAGTCAGTAAATGAATGTGTGTAGGAAAGGAATGAGAGTTTGGCAGAGGCCAGAAAAAAGGTACATAATAGGGAGTGATTGAAGGGGTTTTGAGTTGGGGTATGGCTGTGGGCGTGACCCAGGGGATGAACCCTACATTGACGTGATACAACAGCGAGAACCCGTCGCGGTCTTATGAAGTCCTAATGCGGAATTTTTTTTACTTCGATGAGCTCTCACTTACGTCAAACTCTTCTACTTACCTATCCTATTTTCAGTACATGTCACGTACCCTTACCCTACATCTAATGTGAAGAAAAAGGAGGATAAAGAAAGATTATATAAAATGAAAAAGTTTTCCAATTCCTTCATTCGAAAAGTATTTATAACAACTCAATTTTTTAGCAACAATTATATTAACAATTACATCTCATATATATATTTACAGGCGTTACGTTGCTAATTTTAATATATTCCATTTGACTTATAATAATAACGCTATATGTTTCTGTTCTTTCCTCTCTTGGAACAAACTACATTTTTATCAAGTCCAAACTCCAATCGGACATCATATGAAACCTACTTAATCACTTCCATTTGTATTTTAGATTATGACATTATGACATACAGACACTCCCTACGAAATAGAAGTGAAGTTTTCATTTGAAATTTTCTCTTCCTGAATTGACTCAAAGACCAATTTGAAGGTTATTTATTTATTTACGTATAGAAGAGATTAAGGGTCATATTATGAACTTTACAATTAAGATCTTCTAACTGCCTCATAGCTTTCCGTAGATAATTCCAAACTGTTGCAAAAACTTTATAAATCTTCAGAACTTCATTAAAACATTCTGCATGTAAGAGACACTATCCTAGAACGCCTCCTTACAATGCTCATATTTTTGTCAACTTTTGTTTCAGTTTGCATATTTCCATGCGTTAATAAATGTTTATTAAAGTTTCCTTTATAATTACTTTCCTAGCTACACTCAGTACACTTAGTTTTATTTTTTATTATTTTTATTCTCCCTTTCAAGGGGTTATTAATAGATCTTTAGATCTTAGGTGTCCTTGGTTAAACCTTGACCATAAGGACATTCCAAAAAAAAAAATTTTTTTTACCCAAATTCCAACACAAGTCGTAAAATTGCAATGCTCTTTCTTACAACCATTAAGCTCGGTTCCAGTGTGTTGACTGATACTGGGAGCTTTTCCAGATGTTTCACAAGACTTTTCTTTATTACACCCAGCGTTCCAACTACTATGGGAATCACCACATCATCGATATAATTTTTTTCCTCCCATTTTTATAAAGATGACCGTGGTCAAACCTTGACCATAAGGTCATCCCATTTATGTTATCCACATCAAAACACAAGCCTTATGAGAGCAATGCTCTTCTTAATTAACATTTTGCTCAATTCTACCAGCGGTAACCGACACCTGGGAGCTTTCTTCCAGATGTTCCAGAGTGGACTTCTTGATTACTTCCACTGTCCTATCACCAATCACGATCAACTATTTATGTCATCAATTTCCCACATTTCTTCTTATTTCGTGCTAAAATGTTTGAATATTTCAGTTCCTTTTTCAAGTTCAAAGCCACCAAGTTATTGTCCTAATGGTACTCCCACCTCTATTAAATAGCATTGTTCCCTCTTATCTTTCACCACAATGTCAGGTCTATCATGGGTGACTGCTATATCAGTTGGGATAGCACAATCACACAATACCAACACATCTTCATTTTCTTCTATTTCAAGGGAATTATGCTTCCAGTAACTCGTCACTTCCAATCTGATATTATAATTCTGGCACAATTTGAAATGTATAAGACTGCAGATGGTGTTGTGTCTTTCTGTATACAGATTACGATTCAGTAGAACTTATACCAGCTAAGATGTGAGAAACGGATTCGGTGTCCTGCTCACATATTCTACATCTGTCAATGATGTTTTCTTTTTTTCAATGTGCTTCCTGTGCCATCTTGTCCGAAGTGTACGATCTTGCACTGCTATTACCATTCTTTCCTCTTCTGCTTTAAGTCTTTGCTGAATATTTCTACAGATTTGTCTCCATCAATGCATACTTCCCCCAATAACTCTTTATATCGCTTTGCCATTGCTTGGCTCTCCCATTGGTTTACATGCTTTTGTTTCCTGTTCTCCCCATATCTGTCTTTAAGATATTTCATTCTTATTTTTGTTGTTTTCCTCCCATTCCTGGACCCGATTTGTTGTTATATTGTGTGCCCGCATGTAGTATCTCTTCTTTTTTATAATGGAGGTCGAATTCGGTTTGCTTCTTTCACGCAGACACATCCACTGCATGAATTTCTTTGTTGAGCTCTCCAGGTATTCGCCCATTCCGATGATTTCCTTCTTGTATACCTGATCCAGCTCCACCATTCCCATTCTTCCTCCTTTCCGTTCTGTGTACAATCGGAATAGTATTTGTCCCTTGTATATCATCTTATGTGCATTTAGCATTTTTATTGGCCGAGATGTCAAGTTGGTTCAGATCTTCTTGATGCCAATCTATTATCCCACAGCTGAATATGACTGGCACCGCAATCGTTTTTATAGCCTATACTTTGTTTTTCTCTCTTAAATCTGATTTTAATATTAATTTTGTTCTTTTTAAGAATTCTTTCTTCAGTTTCTCTTTCATTTTTATATGTTCATTTTTTCAGATTCTTCTATACCTATATATTAATATGTATTTTCCTGTTGTAGCTGGGTAATGGTAGTTTGATCCAGCATTATGTTCTCACCCTCCACATTATCGTGTGTAAGCATGAGAGATTTCAAGCTTCCTTTGTGATTACATTCATAGCTGCACTCGGAATATTTAAATAATTTTACATTGCTGTGAATTACAAGATCTTTTTTAAATTTTCTTTATTATTACATGCATAGCTGCACTTAAAACATTTAATTTTTCTTTTTTAAATTTCTCTCTATTTAGAGGTTTTAATCCTTCATCCAGGTCTAAACCTTAGACCTATGGCATGAAGGATTTTTAGGTACTCCCTAGCACGAGTCTTAAGATTGCTAGGCTCTTTCTGATCATCTCCATAATCATGTTAGGTAGTTTTTTTGAATATGTAGTCATACTTTTCTTTACCACTCCTGTTGCTCCAAGAACTATCGGTATAACTTCAACATTCTCCATCCCCCACATTCTTCTTATCATATTTCAGTCTTACATATTTTATTTCCTTTTCCCTTTCATATAATCTTACTCTATTATCGCTACTTATTCCGATCTCTATTATCATGCACTTTTTTGTTCTCTTTTCATTTACTACTATATCTGGTCGGTTATGTGGTGTGGGGATTGATGTTGGTATCGCATAGTCATAAAAGATCATGGCTTCCTCATTTTCCATTATTGTTGCAGGTTTGTGATACCAATATTTGTCTGTTTCTATTCCAAAGTTATATTTCTGGCATACTTCATTTGAATCATATTACAAATTGCGTTGTCTGTCTGTATATATACCCATTCGCCCTAGTGTTTCACATCCAATTAAAATATGGTTCACTGTCTCCAAATTTTCTTTACACATTCTACATTTTCTGTAACTTATTCCTTTTCTATATTTTTCTAACCTAGTTCGTTCTTAAAATCTGGTTCTGTGCTGCTATTATTGTCCTTTCATCTTCCTTTTTTAAACATCCTTCAGTTAATGATTGTAGTGTATTGGTATTGTAGTGGTTGTAGTGTTCCTTACAAATAAATCTACCCTTACACTTCAATTCTAAAATGTTTCCCACATACATGTTCCTTCCATTTTATATTATTATTTATTCTTGCTTGTTTAAACTTGTCCCCTCAGATCCTTTATTTTCTTTCCTAAATCCGATACGTCTCTGCAACCTTTTTGTTCTTCATTATGTTGTTTGCTTTTAGTTGTATTGTTACCCTTTTCGCCGACTCCAGATAGTATTTTACATAGAGTTTGGTAAACATGTGATAGGGCGTTATTTGCTAGGTAATTCCGATTCCTCATTCTTTGGTATTAATGTTGTAATTCCACTAGTGAGCCATTCTGGGATTTCTTCCTGGTTTTCTATTAGCTTGTTAAAACTTTCTGTTAGAGGTTTTATAAGTACTTTTAATTTCTTTAACCATACATTATGTACTTGATCTTTCCCTGGTGCTTTCCAACTTCCACTCCTTTTAATAGTAATCTTTACTTCATTTTCTGTAATTCTTCCACCTTCCATTGGTATAATCACTGTAATTTGGGGGTTGTCTACCATTTTTCTTTTCCAATCAGCCACATTATTAGGGGAAACTTCACTTTCCTCTCTTTCCAAAATCTCTCGATTTCTTTTTTAGCGGGTGGGTTTTCCACTTTAATTGTATCCTTTCTTAATTCTCTATAGAGTTTTGCCGGGTCTTCTCTAAATATTGTATTCTGTTTTCTTTCTTTTTCATTTCTTTGTCTTTTTTAACCTTTGCAACTAGTATTAGTTTCGTTCGTCCAATTGCATGAACAAGGGGGTCCCCATTTTCCACCCTCTCTATATAGTAAGTTCTGTACTTTTCTTCTTGTGATGGTAGGAGTGACTTCTCCATTTTGAAATGCAGATAATATTGATATTTCTCTTCTTAGATTTTCTATTTCTTTATCCAGTCTAATTTTCCTGGGTGGTTTTATTTCTTTGTTTAGCTCTTTTTGTTCTTCTAGTTTCACTGGTTTGAACTCCTAATGTATCAGCTACTGCTCTAGCAGTATAGCAGTAGCATAATATATCGGATTTATTTCCGTAAAATTACAATTTGGTGGTATAATCCGGGGTAGCATTTTGTCAGCAATTCCTGTATATCTATTTAGTAACCAGTAATTACTAATCTTGTTTATTTTTAATCTCTTTTCTACTCCTAGATGTATGTCTTCCTCTCTATAATGTGGTATTTTGACTTCTTCAATTTCGTCATTGTTACTTGGTTCTTCTTACGTTTTACCTTGAATTTCGCGAATTCTTTCATTATTTATCTGTTTCTCAACTGGATTAGTTTCCACTTTATCATCTGTATAATTTATTTCATCTTCACTACTTTGCCTACTCTCTCTCTCGATTCTAGGGCCTCATTTCCCAGGTTCATATATTTTTCATCGTAAACTATCATTTCAAATTCTTCTGGTTTCTCTTCTTCCTGTTCTACCTTTTCTTCTATATTACAATTTATTTCTGATATCATATGTATTTTTTCTTTTGCATTTTCTGGTATTATGGGAGTTCTCCTCTCCCTTTTCTTTCCTTTTACTGAGTCATCTTGTATTTTCTTGGCGTTATTTCTTTTTTTCCTTATTTCTTCTACCATTTTAGTTGTTAATTCTAACTCCTTTTCTGTCTTTTACATAATTCAGAATGGCTTGTTTTTGACTAACCATTTTTTTTTCTATTGACTTGATTACACAATTCTCCGAAACGAAATTCCATCAGATCATTTGAGAAGAATATTTCTTCTTTAACTACCCACTTCCATATTTCACTCATGTTTGTTTTTCTTGATATAAATTCTCCAATAAAATAGCTTTCCATTAAAAATTCATTCATTTTGTATGTCCATATCCATTGGTCTTAACATATATTCCCTCCTTCAAGATATTCATTCACTTCTTTTTTGATCTGCTTTATCTGTTCTTCAGTTATTGGGGTTTTGCCGATTCTAATATTAGTAGCTTTACTGCTGAATCTGCTACTTGGTGATGTTTCTAATTTTCTTTTATCTACTATTGCTCTTTTTAATAGCATTTCTTTTGTTCTTCCTAGAGCACCTTTCTTTGGAAATTTATTATGGCTGCTATATGTATAGCACCACAAAATTTCAAGTTTTTCTTCCTCAGATCATTGAATCTTTTTCCTCCTCGAAGATTGGAGGTATAACATCTTTTACTTTTTGATGGTTCTTGCAAACTGGGGTCAGTATTACACCCACCTGACAGCCCACTTAGTGGAAGGTCTATTTTATCTGTTGTTGGATCCTTTTCGGGTACCGTTACTTGAAGAGACCGCTTGCTGCGCTCCTAGGAGCTCCGTCCCTCCTCATCTCTCTCCAGCAATAAGGAAGGGCCGGCACCAGGTCTTCCGATCCCCTGGCAAGTACTTTTTAATGTTTTTTTCATTTTACAATTTGCCGTTTCTTCCATCTGGGACACTGAATGGCCTGCCCATCAGTGTCCAGTCCTGAGTGAGCAAGCATGTGTTTTTTTAAGTTTCCTTTCTGATTACACTCATAGCTACACTCAGAACATTTAAATAATTTTACATTTTGATGCGTAAGCATATGTATTCTTAAGTTTCCTTTCAGATTAGACTCATAGCCACACTCAGAACATTTAAATAATTTTATATTTTGATGCAAACATGTGTAATCTTAAGCTTCCTTTCTGATTACACTCAAATAAACAAAACTTCAGAAAAGTTTAAATAATTTTTATATTTTGATGCGTAAGCATGTGGGTTTTTTAAGTTTTCTTCCTTTTTTATTATTCATTCCCACATCCAGAACATTTAAATAATTTCATTTTTTTTTTTTTTTTTTTTTTTTTTTTTTTTTTTTTTTCTTCCACTCCTCTAAGGGAGGTATTTATCTCATCCGGGTCCAAACCTTCAGACCTAAGGATGAGGGAATTTCTGTTGACCCCCGCACCCCTGAACATGTGCCTTAAGTGCGTAGAATGGGCACCCCACATCTTCCGCGGAGTCCACATGGATTCCTCCAGGGCAGGAACATTCCCATGCACACCATCCATTCACGCGTCACCAGAATTCTCATTCCGTTCGTGAAGTAACCCGGTCACTTCCGAGCTGTTCAGATTCTCGCCCGAGAAACCGAACACCGTCGGAAACGGGCCCCGCTAAGAAACGTTTCAAAGCGTGTCCCTAAAGCAACCCGGTTTTCTCATTGCCCATAATTGCTGATACTCAAAAGTCGTAGATGAGGTTACGTCACTCTTCCATCAAGCGGGATTCGAACAATTGGACACCGCGTCGCAGCGTAAACAAATAACCGGGTGCTCTAACCACTCCGCCATCCCACGTCCCCAAAAAACCCAGCCCAACAGCGTAAGCGAATCAGTTTTGACGTACGGGGAATCGAACTTTCACCTTGCTCGGGGGACTAGCACTGAGAGACGAAAGAAAAGGATTTCGGGGAGAGGCAGATGCGCGGAAGAGGCAATATCCGAAAACCTAGGGAAAGGGTGAGAAGCATCCGCCTCTGGAAAACGGCAAACCACCACACCACACGTCATTGCACAATGAACCGGAGTTGCTGTTCTTCTCCAGACCATTATATTCATTTCTCTCGAAAATTCGAGTGTGTACGAAATTTATTGATATGATGATGGATCCAGTGAACTGTGGCAAGCATTTCAACCACCTCACCCACCTAATGGAGGGTCTGGTTTGTCAACATTGTGTTAGTTGTTTTCTAAAGCTGTAGGACACTGCAGGGCAGTATACCCTGCCCAACAGTGTCCCAGAGAGCCCCCCCACCAACGTCAAGCATGTGCAACGTGTAAGCATGTGTGCTTTTAAGTGTCCTTTCTGATTACACTCACAGCCACACTCAGAACATTTAAATAATTTTTTTATTTTTATTTTTTTTAAACTATCAATTTATTAAAGGGTATATATATTTCTTTATGGGATTGTTCGGGATCAAACCTTGATCCTAAGAACAACCCTCATAATTTCCCTTTCTTCGGTGTCTCATCGATACCCCAGCACAGTTCTTAGTATGCTTAAACTCTTCTTGATTACTGTCATACTCAGCTCCAGTGTGGATACCTTTACCGGGAGTCTCTCGAGATGTTTTTCTAGGCTCTTTTTTATTGTTCCCGAAGCACCCACAATCACTGGAACCATTTCAATTATATCTGTATTCCACAATCTCCTTAGTTCGTATTTTAGCCTTTGGTATTTCAGTTCTTTTTCAATTTTAGGCCGAGACTCTTCCATCCCACGGGACTCCGACCTCTATAATCCAGCATTTATTTTCAGTTTTGTTATAGATGACTATATCTGGTTTGTTATGAGTGACTTGTGCGTCGGTTGGTATGTTGTAATCATATAGTATTAAGACTCTGTTGTTTTCCTCTATATTGTTTGGGTTATGTTCCCAGTGGTTAACTGTATTTACTTCTATTTCAAATTTTCTGCATAATCTATAGTGGATCAGTCTGCAAATGTTGTTGTGTCTTTCGGTGTATGTGCCCTTCTGCAGCAAAAACTTCCACTCAGATAGTATGTGACATACTGATTCCGACCCTCCACTGCACATTCTGCATTTGTCCGTTATGTTTTGCCCTTCTATTTGTTTTTTTGAACCAGTTGGTCCTGAGGGCTTGATCTTGGGCTGCTAGGGTGGTTCTTTCGTCTTCACTTTTTAGCCATCCTTTTATCATCACCTCATTTGATTTGTAAGTGTCAATGAAGGCTTCATCCAGTATGTTTTTATGGTGTTTGGCAAATGTGTGATTTTTCCATTGTTCTAGATTTGCTTCTTCTCTCTTCTCTTTGTATGTCATCTTAGCATTCTTTATTTCTCTCTCCAAACTTTCATTGTTTCTGCCTTTTCCATCAAATCTCACATCTCTTAGATAATCATTCATTTTTTTTATAATTGATGTTGTAGAAGGTTTCAAGTTTTCATGTTCATGCACCCATCCAATGAATCTTCCATCATTGCCCTTCAAATATTTCCCAATTCCTATTATTTCAGATTTGTATATTATATCTATTGTGGGTACTCCCATTCCTCCTTTTTTTCTGGATACATGTATCCGTGGTACACATTGGTTTTTATAGGTCATCTTATGTGCGTGCAGCATTTTCCTGGTCATAACATCCAGCTTGTTTAAGTCTTCCTGCATCCAGTCGATGATCCCAAAACCATATGAGAGTACCGGGATCGCCAAGGTGTTAATGGCTTGCATCTTGTTTCTGGGGCCTAAGCTGTTTTTTAAGTTTCCTTTTCATCTCTCTATATTCCTTTTTATTTTTCCCTTCATTATGTTGTTTCTATTTTTTCTGACTCTTCTATTCCGAGATATTTATACGTGCGTTCTTGTTCTAACTCTTTAAATATATCTCCTTCAATTTCTATGTTCTCCCTTTCTGTTCTTCTGCCTTTCTTGAGTAGCACAAACGCACATTTATCTAGCCCAAATTCCATGCATATGTCATTAGAAAAATCTTTTTGCAACGATTTCTATTTGTTTTATGCGGTATTCTTTTTTGATGTAAAAACGAGTGCGCAATCCATCCATCTTTATTAGGTGGGAATTATTTTGGGTTTCTTCTCATTTCTCAAATTTATACGATATCCATTCTGCTAAAACCATTAATTAAAGTACTCAGAGGATTTAAGGCGAGCACAAATATTAAGGGGGAGATGGAGTCTCCCTGGAATATTCCTCGTTGAATTATAACTCCAATACATGGGTCCATTATTTACAAGAGAAATGCAATATCCTGTGTTCTTAATTTGATTGCAGGGTATTGCATTTCTCTTGTAATTTCAGGCTAATTTTATATATTTTTAAAACTTCTCTGATCCAATTGTGAGGGACACTATCGTAGGCCTTTTTATAGTCTATCCATGCCATACTTAGGTTTTTCTGGGCCCTCCTCGAATTTTCTGTAATCATTTTGTTGATGAGTAATTGGTCTTTAGTTCCATAACTATTTTTACAACATCCTTTTTATTCTTCGCTTATGATGTTATTGTTATCCAAATGTCCTTGGATCCTTTTTGCCAACACTCCCGTAAATACCTTATATAAGGTTGGCAGACACGTGATGGGTCTATACTTTTCTGGTCTCTGAGTTTCTTCGCCTTTTATGATCAGCACAGTTTCTCCAGCTGTTAACCACTGAGGAATTTCTTCTCTTCTTTTAATAATTCTAGGGTATTAATTTTCCTGTTTAAGCTTGTGTAATCCTAAGCTCCTTTATGATTTACACTCATATCACACTCAAACATTTAAATAATTTTATTTTTTGATGCGTAAGCATGTGTGTTTTTAGGTAACCTTTCCGATTACACTCATAGCCACACTCAGGACATTTAAATAATTTTATATTTTTATGTTTAAGCATGTGTAATCTTAAGCTTCTTTTTATGAATTACACTGCATACCCCTCTCAAACCTTCATGATTTATTTTTTTTTTTTTTTTTTTTTTTTTTTTTTTTTTTTTTTTTTAAACACCTCTTTTGAGAGGTACTCTCGGTGCTACACCGTCCCCAAACCTTGGGTTAAGGCATAGCCGCACACTCAACTCCCCAAGACTAACCTGATTATTCCTAGGCTTTCCCTTTAATTTGGCTTCTAATAGCTATCTCCTCGGTCCAATTTTAAGCAGGGATCTTTTTGTAAGATAGGTTACTAGAGAGGTTTTAATCGCTCAAGGGACCCCACTACCACTGGCACAACCTCCACCTCCTCCATCTCCCACATCCTTCTGATGGCATATCGTAGTCTTTGATATTTAATTTCTTCCCTTTCGTAGAGGGCCAAATTTTCATCGTATGGGACACCTACCTCTATTAGTTGACATGTTCTTGTTGTTTTATTGACTAATACAATATCCGGTCTATTACTTTGTACAAATATGTCGGTGGGTATGCCAAAATCATATAGAATTTGGATATGGTCATTATCTACTATTGGCTGGAGGTTTGTAATTCCAATGATTATTAGGAGTATCAATATTATATAGTTTGCATAGTCTGTAGTGAATGAGCTTGCATATGGTATTATGTCTTTCTGTATATATTCCCATACGTAGCATAGTCTTACATCCGGATAATATGTGGGGCACAGTCTCCGCGTCTTTTTCACACATCCTACATCTATCAGAGCAATCGACTCCTTCGATATGCTTTTTGAACCAATTGGTTCTTAAGCACCAATCCTGAGCTGTAATCAGCGATCTCTCATCATTTATTTTAAAAATCCCCTCGCAATTGTTTCTATCGATTTTTTCTTTGTTGACAAAGCCCTTGTTCAATACTTCTTTTTTAAAAGGTTGGGCGTGTCTATGTTCTTTCCATTCTACATTATCGGCTTTCTTTTGAGAATTAGACACTAAATTTAAAGATTTTAGTTCTTTT
>JABUQX010073129.1:0-2500 GCA_015478945.1 Trachelipus rathkii
AAGAAGAGAGAGAATATATGATGGTGGAGTTTTATATTTATTTTTATATTTTATACATATATATATAATATAATTTATATATATATATATTATATATATTATATTTTTTTATTTTATTATATATTTATATATTTATTATATTTTATTTTATTATATATTATTTTATTATTTATTTATATTATATTATATATATTTTTATTAATATAATATATATATTATTTATTATTTATTATATTTTTTATTTATAATTTATATTATGTATATTTATTATATATTATTATATATTATTATATATTTATTTTTTTTATATATTTTATATATTTATATAATTATTATATTTATATGTATAATTATATTTATATATATATTATATATATTTTATTTTATTATATTATATATATATAATATAATAATTGGATATGTATAGGCATGACTATGAGCATTATTTGAATTGCATTTCAGTTCCTCAAGTATATAAACTTCGTCGGATTTCAACTTATAATAGACATATTGTGATCTATAATATTTTATTAATTAACAGAAATTATATATACATATATTTTATATATTATATTATTATTATTTTATTAATTTATTATATATATATTTATATTATAATTTATATTTATTATTATATTATATATATATAAAGATTTTGCCTTACCAAGTGAGGAGAGGGAATGGGGAAATTTTAAAATGGGAATACTTTTTATTTTGTTCATTTCTTATGATCAAAATTATTTACCATCACTTGTATGCGTCTTAGTTTCTTTCTGATTCCATATATATTTATATATATTTTTTTATTCGATTATTTCATTGTTTCTATTATATTATACATTAAATTTTTTTATTATATTATTTATATTTTATATTTATTTAATATAATTATTATTTTTTATATTTTTATCTATTTAGTTTTGGTTTGTGAGTTGGGGTTGGTTGGATTTTTATATAATAGTTTAGTTAGTGGGGAGGTTTGGTTATAATATTGGGTTTATATAGGTTTTTGTATGTAGTGAGGGGTTGAGTTTATGATATATAAGGTATTGGTTTTGCTCACTACGGTTCGAAGAGATTAACTGCTCCGAGTTAAAGTAAGGTGGAAGATATTAATTAGATTTCTAGAAATATTACTTTCATCTGAATTTTCCGTTTGGCCACGTAACATTTCAAAGCCACGTGTTTATTAGTGGAACGACTTGCGAAAAAAATTTTAATAATCTTTTTTTTTTTCCTCTTAGTTAAATGATTGGATTCCTAATATCGAACATTCATACAAACATATTTAAAAAAAAAATACCCTCGTTAGAATTTAATAAGAAATACATTTTCCTTTTTTTCATAAAGGCCAAAACCACGCTGAAACAACCTCACTAATCTACCTAAACGGAGTCCGCCATTTTTTTTCCTTCTCATTGTTCGTTTATTTTTTTCTTTTTCTTTTCTCATATCTCCGCTAAATAATAGGATTTTACTATCGATCTTCCGTACAAACATATATTTTTTAAAATTTATTTAAAGTACCATCGAAGAAATACATTCTCATTTTTTTTTTCGTCCTAATGGCGTTACAGCTATCCCCTAAACATTTTTGGATTTTTAAAAATCTTTTTGAAGTAAAGTAAAATTTTGAAAATGCTTGTTACAACTAAAGTCAAATAAATGCTAAAATTAAATAATATATAAACTCTTCTAGCTAGGGTATTTTTGAATTAAGTGGAAGACAAAAAATGATACAATTTTTAATAGCTCACCTCTATAGCTCCCTATATTTAGGACGGTTTTCCCATCTCTCGTCCATTTTCCATTCTGATGCTTTTTTTTTTTTTTTTTTTTTTTTTTTTTTTTTTGGTTTGTCCAATTAAGTTTTTTTTCTGGACTTTAATTAAATAATTTAAATCTAATTCCATTAGAAACCCTATTTTAAAATTTTAAAAAAATTGATGACGCGGAAATACATAGAATGATACATGGAATAGCTAGGAAGAGATCCATCAGGCTGCCACTAACATCAGTTAGAACTTCATGGATCCTAAATTGATAGAATTAACTACTCAAATTATATTTTAAAATATTTAACCAAAATTGTTTTTTTTCAACAGCGAAAGAAAGCTTCTAGAAGACTCGAGAAAAGTTGAGTCCTTACCCTTAACTTCCCGATTTATCTCCAGAAGATCATTCTTCTTTCTCAGTCGCTTCTGGTCTTTCATGGTGAAAAAGAAAAAATATATATTTTTTGTGGCATAAGAGTGAATTATTTAAACTATTAACATGTTATTTTTAAGAACGAAACTTTTAATTGTTTTACTGTGATTGTTTTTGGTACCCCCCCCTTGACCGGCCATTTAAAATGATATTGGTATATTATATATTATATAGTATATAATAATATTATATATATATATATATAATATATATTATATATATAATATATATAATATATAATATAATATAATATATATATATAATAATATATATATATATATATATATAATAT
>JABUQX010073129.1:12500-15000 GCA_015478945.1 Trachelipus rathkii
ACTCTCCTCTCCATCCGTGATCTATTGATCTATTGATATATTGATTCAAGTCTTATTTTGTATAAAACTTTTTATTTTATTTGTTTAAAAATATATTTTTTTTACTAAAATTTTTATGTTTTACATACCCTAAAGCAGTAAATCAGTAAATCTAACCACCCTCCTCAGCACCCTCCTCTCCATCCATCATCTATTGATTTAAGTCATATTTTGTATAAAACCTTTTATTTTATTTGTTTAAAAATATATTTTTACTAAATTTTTTATGTTTTACATACCCTAAAGCCGTAAATCAGTAAATCAGTAAATCAAACCACCCTCCCCAACACCCTCCTCTCCATCCGTGATCTATTTTTCTATTGATCCATTGATTCAAGTCATATTTTGTATAAAACTTTTTATTTTATTTGTTTAAAAATATATTTTTTTACAAATTTTTTTTATGTTAGTTCCACACTTAACAACAGTAAAGTAACTAACACAGCATACAAAAACGTAACCTATTCAACTTTGTCAAGCATATCTCTACCATATCAATGTTAATTTTACATTAACATGGTAATATTTAACAAAAATTTATCATAACCTTGTCCTAATTATCATACTGATCAAACGAATATATGCTAACGTTACAAAGTTTTCACATTAATAAAGCTAACATAGCATCACCTGAACTAAGAATATAATGCACAACGACAAACCTAACACACCGTAAGCACGAATAAACTGCTAACATTAACAAAGTACCATATTTAACAACAGCAAAGTACCTAACTTAGCATACAAAAACGTAACCTATTCACATTTATCAAGCATATCTCTGACTTATCAATGTTATTATATGCTAACGTGACACAAAGTTTTCACATTAATAAGCTAACATATTATCATATGGAAAATAATGTGCAACGACAAACCTAGCCTGTAGCCATGAATAAACTGTTAAGCATTAACAAGTTCAACTCTTAACTACAGTAAAGTCAACTAATATTACAGACATACAAGCGTAACCTATTATTACTTTGTCAAGCATATATCTAACACATCAATGCTAATTTTACATTAACATGGTAATATTTAACAAAAATATATCATAACCTTCTCTAATTATCCTACAAACCAACGAATATATGCTAACATGCAAGTTTTGCATTAACATAATAATAATATTTAACAAAAATTTATAAATACCTAATTATCTGTTCCAAACAATCACTAAACCTGCATAAATATCAGTTACTGAATAAAAATACAACTAAAGTAAATTGTAATAGGTTTACTGATCTAAAGCGGTAAATCAGTAAATCAAAAACAGCCCCTCCCCCTCTCATCTCTCCCACCCTTCAATGGTCTATTGATCTATTGTTCAGGTCATATTTCGAGTATCATTTCGGATAAACACAGCACAAAAATGAGTTTATACATAACTAACGATATATGCTAACATAACAAAGTTTTCACATTAATAACTAAAATAGCATAACCTGAACTAAGAATATAATGTACAACGACAAACATAACACATCTTAAGCTAAACTACTAACATTATAAAGTTCATCCTTAACAACAGTAAAGTACCTAACTTAGCATACAAACTGTAAACCTATTCACTTTTTCGACATCTCTAATATCATTGTTATATTTACCTTAACAGTATTTAACAAAAATTTATACTTTACCTAAGGATACACAGACCAACGAATATATGCTAAGGTAACAAAGTTTTCACATCAATAAAGCTAACATGTCATAACAGAACTAAGAATATAATGTATAACGACAAACCTACCATACCT
Organism: Trachelipus rathkii; assembly: GCA_015478945.1. NCBI lineage: Eukaryota > Metazoa > Arthropoda > Malacostraca > Isopoda > Trachelipodidae > Trachelipus > Trachelipus rathkii. The sequence goes on from JABUQX010073129.1 coordinate 14,297, forward strand.
CACGTATGAATAAACTGCTAACATTCACAAAGTTCCCTTCTTACAAAGGTAAAGTAGCCAACAGGACATACAAAACTCAATGTATCCCACTTTTCCAACATATCAGCAGCAGCTCAACCAGTTTACCTAACAAAAAATCCCTTAACTGTTGTACAATCTATCAGAAGATACCAGCATGCAGACTATGAATTGACACTACCTTCATCAAGTGTCACTCATTTCAAATATAACATCATTTGAACTATGAATAAACGTAGACAGCAAAATTCTCGGGCAAACCTAACATTACCCAGCAAAACTTAACCTAACCTAACTTTCAATATATCATCACCAGTTAACACGGTAATATCTTACGAAACATATTTCTAACAAATCAGTGTTAATTTCACATTGTCATAGTAATACTTAACAAAACTTAACAAATTAAACATAACTAACATATCTTTAACTGTGGACGAAAACCTACAATAGATACTAACATTTGGAACTACGAATAAGATATTAACATTTGGACCTATGAATAAGTTCTCAACCTACCCCTCATTACACAAACTCAACCTATCCCTGCTTTTCTAGCATATCATCAACAGCTAAAGCAGTATTATCTAACAAAATTTCTTAACAAAGTGACCAAACTAGCAAAGATACAACATCTTGAACTGAATTCGTCTACATTTCATAAAGTGTCATTCATATCCAAATAT
>JABUQX010073130.1:0-7500 GCA_015478945.1 Trachelipus rathkii
ATGAATTTTCGGCCAAAGCTGATACTCGTCTATCTCCTCTGTCATGAACGAACGCATCTTCAAACATATGGAACTGAAATGAAACAAAGAATATAAAATGCAAGTCAAAAACAATTTCTCCAACCTCAATTGGTCAAAGGCAAAAATATTCCTTAGTCTCAGAGAAAACCGCTTATCCATTACAAGAATGATTTATATTAATTACTATTTTCACTGCCAAAGCAACTGTTACCAACTGCCAAGGCAATGTATTTCCTAAAAATTCGAGCAAATATCCCATTTTTCATCGCCACAGCAACTGTTTCCAACTGCCACAGCAATGTACATATTCTTATTTTTCTTATAAAATGTAAACTATTTAATAATATACACAAAATGTCTCCTGTTTATTACCTAAAACATACTCGTCTTTCAACCAAACTATCCACGATGTAACTTCCGTTTCTTTTTCTCTTTCCTCTTTTTCTAGATGTTTCTGCTGGGTTAATCCAAGCACTAACGGTGTTTCTCTTTGTTTTAGCTTCTTTACCACAACCTATACCTTTTTCAATTTTTCCAATTTCCTCTATGTTGTTAATTTCTTTGTTTATTTTGTTTATTTCTATCTTCTCAATTACTGGTAGTGTTGCTTCTGCAACTTCACAACTTTGTTCATTCGAGCAACTTGTTTCCTTCATATTTTCCTCGAGAACGCTGCTGTCGCTCTCAAGGATTCGACCTGTTTCCCGAGCCTCAAGCTCTTGTATTCTAAGAATCAATTGCAATACATTATTCTGAAAATCTTTACACTCTTTCATAAGATGGCTTTCTCCGCAATATAAACAAAATACTTCTGTCCTCTGTTCTTTCACACTGTTAATTTCTTCCTGTTCCATATTAATAACCTTTTCTCGTTTGTCTTTTTTCATTTTCATGTTACAATATTCTATTTTATGGTCCTGCTGTCCACAAAAGAAGCAACAGTTCCACTTCCTGAAACAATGTGTTTCCATATGGCCTATCTTTCTACAAAATGTACATTCCATTCTTCTTGTATTTCGTGATTGGTCTTCTCTTTCTTTATTTCTCCGTTTGCATTCTCTGATTTGGTGGCTTTTTTCACCACAAGAAAAACAACAACCATTCCTCCTATAGCAATCTTTTTCCACATGTCCTCTTTTATTACAAAATTCACAATTTATTTCTTCTTGTCTATTCCGATTCTCTGGTAAAACTTTCTGATCCTCCATTTTAACTTACTATATTATACACTATGTCGAATATCTAAACCCTATTCTTTTCAAAATATATGTTTCTTTCTCAAAAGGCTTAAAGGCCCTAACACACCCTCCCACCAAAGAGTCTATTATGGGAAAAAAGCGGGAACGCAAACGCCAAAAAGGCACAACCTGAACCCAGTACGGTATGGTTCTGGCACCAGAAAAATCTTGTTATCAAAAAATAACCCCGTAAGATTGGTCAAACGGCACCATGAAAAATCTTGTTGTAGTGCAGATATATATGAATACCTACACCACCAAGATATCTAAACTTATCGATCGTATAGTGGACATTAATATAAACTAAATCTGACATTGCTGTTGTGTCCAAATATTACTTAAAACCCTACTATCAAATTATTAAAAAAAATGATGTGTCTATTAATCCTTATTCCTTTAGTAAATTAGTTCCAGTAAAGTCTTCTGTAGTTAGTATTTTCAGATGCGTTTACCCCAAGGTTGAACCTCGAGAACTTCAACAAATCCTAAATTTATAACCAAACTTATTCGTATAACCAATCAAACTAAACTCAATAAATTTAAAACTCGAAATGGTTTCATAAAAGTCTTTCCATTCATTTACCGCTTAAGCAAAGTATCAATTACTTAAGTTAGTTCAGTATTAGTTCAATAATGTGTTTTCGAAATGTCACTTGTAAAAGCTTAATAAACCTCAGATTCCTATCTTAATCCAAAATATATTGATTATACCAACTTCTAAATTATAAACTGTTGGTACAATGTCATACCTCAAAGTTGAACAATTATAATCAAGATCTCAAAGGCTAATCTCAACAGCCTAGCTCAAAGTTGTATCCACTTCAAATTATTAAATTGCTAAAATAAACTCAAACATCCAAGTATAAATCTGAGTTTCGTTTTCAAAATAATTCAAGATGCTCTATTCCAATGTCACAATACCCTAGACATCAAAAGTATGTGTCTTAATTTAATTTAAAATATTTCGACTGTCAGTTTACTAAAAATGTTTCATAACAAAGTCCAGGTTAGGAAAATGTTTGGCTTCCAAAATCAAATTGTTCTCAATGTAAGTCAACTTGCACCAATCAATTCTAAGTCAATGTGTATTATCCAACCTCAAAGTCGATTTAATTTATGTAAATTGAAAATCAACTCGATCTATCAAAACGTGAATTTAATTTAAAAATGTCGAAGTCCAAAGTAATTCCACTTATCCAACTGTAAGTCGATTCTGAAGTATCAAAAGTCTAAGTTAATTCAAACCAATTAAGTATAAATTTGATTCAAAAATATCAGAGTTCACGTGGACCTAAATTATTCAAATGTAAGTCTAAGTAAATCCAAATTATTCAAATGTAAGTCTAAGTAAATCCAAGTTATTCAAAATGTAAGTTGATTCAAAATATCGAAGTCAAAAAACGTCGAATTCCAAAATCAATTCAAAATATCTAAGTCCAAACTCAGTTCAAATCATTCAAGTGCAAAATCAATTTAAAATGTTAAAGTCCTAACCAATATAAATTTTCAAAATGTAGAGTCACTCTAAGCTACTTTCAAAGTTTAAGTTATAAAGTCCCAAAATGTCAGACAACTAAATCAAAGTCTCAATTAAGTTTATGTTTATACAATTATAAGCCTGATTTATTTCGTTAACTGTCTCTCAATATCAACTGTCTCAATCAATTATAACTGTCCCCAAATTTGTTGTACTATATCGCTATCATTAACTGTCCCAGTCAGTGGTCAGTTATTTTCAAGATGGCGTCGGTCAGTTAATTCAAAATGGCGTCCACCGGTGAAACCAAAATGGCGTCAACCGGCAAGTTCCAAAAATGTCAACAATTAGTTTAATATATATATATATTATTTACTTGAAGTCTATCAAAATATCTAATAATCCATAAAGCAATATATTTCAAGGATTAAGGATTAACTCAGTAAAATAAATAGTTTTTTCTTTTCTCTTTAATTTTCAACGAAACAAAACAATTAAAATATTTTCTTAAAACACAACATTTCTTTGACTATAATAATATTATCCCAAAGGCTTCTTTATTTAATTTAAGCCTTACTATACAACTTTATTTTCCAAAAATATCAAACGAAAATTTCAAAATATTAACTTACTATATCCTAGCTTTCATAACCAAAATTCAAAATGATCATAAAACTTGAGTAATTTGAACAATATGCAGAGTTATACTTTAATATACATTACCATATACATTATTCCAGAATAATGATCTCATAATTTATGTACGTTAAATTCCAATAAATAACTAAATCGATCACAGTTGTAGCCTAATGTATGAAATAATTGCCAAAGCTAAGTTCAGCAAACGAAAAATATAGCCAATGTTGATGTCATAAATGAGAAAATGGCCACGGCTAAATTCCAATAAACAGCCAACAAAATGGCCGCTATCAAATTTTCATAAATGAGAAAATGGCCACTGCTAACATCCGAATAATTGACCAAAATAGCCAATATTAAATTTCCATAAATAAGAAAATGGCCAGTGCTAAAATCTAAATAAATAATTTACCAATATATAATTTGCAAAATATTACCTTTTTATTTACACTCCAAATACGTCGGTATCAATATATATAAGAGTATCAAAAAGCCTAATCAAAAGATATCTAACAATTAAAAATATTTACAATCACAATCGTTAAAACTTTCCTAACTTGAAAGCTAAAAATCACAGATACAGAGGAGACACTTCCGAATGGTTTCGGTTCAAAATGACAAGTGTCTCTAAACGTAATAAGCTGTGAAAATGCTAACTTTAATCTCAATGTTTCAACTTCTCAATACTAGTTTTAAAACTTTTCAAAGTACAAAACGTAAACAAACTAATACGAATGCAAAACTAGGCTAACATAAACAGAATACAAATCTTAAACAAATAGCCTAACACACACACGGAATAGATGTTATCGTAATCGACTCTGAATAGCAAGTGAACTGTTTTCCGTTCCACGTTCGCCATATTGGATTGCTTTCGTGACGTCATAGTAGTGTTTCCACTTTTTTGCATTCTCATTTTCAAGTCGCACTTCTTTCGTAATTTCTGCTTTTCCAAACTGTTTTAAAGAGAAATAACAAGGTCATTCTTTTATATTTACATGTTTTACCTATTTTCTTTATTTTTTTAAAATACTTTTCTAATCCCTATTTACATAAATTTTCTATTTTCCTTTTTTCATTAAAACCTAAATATCTATATTCATAATTATCACACGTATAACATCACAAGACCGTTCACATTTACACAATGACATACAGACATAACCTATTTATACATAAATACATTCATATATATATATACACATTATTTACAGCCATATGATATAAATATATATATATATATATATATATCTATATATATATATATATATATATAATATATATATAATATATATATATATATATATATATATATATATAATATTATATATATATATATACTATATATAATATATATATATATATATATATATATATATATATATATATATATATATATATATATATATATATATATATATATATATATATATATATATATATATATATATATACTTTTGACAGCCAACATATATAAGTTTTCCTACATATATATATTTTATTATTTTTATTATTTACAAAAACACTCACATAACATACTTAGCCTATTTATAATACAATATTTAATTTATTTACAATTTCATGCCTAAGCAAATCTGAATTTCTTAATATTTACAACATTTATCTATTTTTACAGCAAATCCGAATTTTCTTAATATTTTTATAATTTTAACAATTCTTAAACAACCAACCTTAAGATTCCTTTGCTAAGCTGTAACTTTTTACCTTTTTGGAGGTGGCTCTACCATGGGCCCTACAATACCTCCTTCACAAAAGACCATACTAAGGCTCTTCTAGGCTAGTTCCTTCAAATATAATTATAAGAATTTTAAACAACGGTTATCGCCAATCTAACTATGGCTATCTCTAGTTCTACAATCATTATATTATTATTGTTATTACTTTATTAATCTCATCATGCAGTGAGTTTTACATATATAAAAGTTAAAAGAGGACTCCTACCCCTTGCCGACTCTGTGGATAAGTGACCTCCATTTGGGAAGAGAGGTTAACTCACTAGGAATCCCCTCCCGCCTTTGAATTTAGCTTACTAACCTCGTTATTAAGACTTTCGTTTGCAGATTCATTGTTAATAATTCCCTCCTGTCTGTGATTATTCTTACAAGTAATATCCCTATTCCATTTATATCTATTAATATAATTGACATTTCTGTTACACCCCTGATTAACATAATTACCATTATTACTAAAATCTCTTATTATTATAACCATTAACATATCCATCATTATTATAGTAACTATTATAACCAACACATGCATTATTATTATAATTATTATTGTTACAATTAATATTTTTATTATCCATTGTGATTATTATAATAGATGCTATCATAATTATTATAATTTCCATTATTACAATTATAATTATAGCTATCATTTCTACTGTTATTATGATTATCATTATAATAATGCCTTCTACTATTATAGTAATTATTATGATTATTATTATAATAACGCCTTCTACTATTATAGTGATTATCATTATTATTATAATGACCCCTGTAAAAAAAATCTCTTATCAAAATTACCTCTATAATTAAAATCAACATTTCCCTGCCCAAAATTTGACCTATTCATATGAAAGTGGCTGGGAGGGTAATTACAAAAATTCCTACTTACAAATGCTCCATTCCCCCACAGATTTATCCCCCTTTGGCCCGGGAGTTGCCTCACAGGCCAGTTGTCAAGTTTCCCTGTTTTGGGGGGTTGGAATTCTGTTGTGGAGGTGGGGGAGTCGCCGGGGGTTGTGAGATCAAAGGAAACATTGCACAATATCTACCCTCACATTTAAACGCACAATGCAAGAAGCATTTGTGAAACCTACAAAGGCCTTCAGTGTTTGCTTCTGTTGCAACGTTGCTACATGTTGATTGATTGTAGTTCCTTCCTCTTGAATTTTGACTATTGTTGGGGGTGGGGGAATTTTTTGAATTCTGACACAGCGTCTTTGCTAGCTCTATTACGCTTTTGGCGAGTGACCTCATCTCTTCAGCCGACTTCTCATGAGATATTATTAACAGACTTATTTCTCTCTCTTGAGCAGAAGACTCTCTGTTAGGTCTTGTGACTCTCTCTTCTGCTGGTTGGACGGCGTTTAAAGGTTGCCACTCAGTTCTCCCCCTCCGTGGGGATTGGTAAGCACCGTTTTGGAGGAAAAACTTATTAAAAATGTCATCGGTGAGTTCTATTAATTCATCGAAATCATGGTTCTTTTCCGTCGTCATGAGGGAGAGATCTGTAGTTGCTGAGGCAATCGTAATAGAAAGAGTTCTCTGATAAACTTAGCATCGCTATCCGCTATTGAATCAAGGGTAGATAGTCCGAGCATTTCCTTTATCCTAATTACATAGTCGGAGGGAAGCTCCCCTTCTCTCATTCCAGACTGGAATACTTCTTCTATTTGCGTTCTCAGGGATGGGGCATAGAGTTTCTCTATCACTTTCACCAATTTGGCGTAACAATCGTCTTTCAGAGGGAGTTTTAATGAATTTGTAATTTTGCTTGGTAATTTTGACGCCAACAGTCTGACTCTCTCCCTCGGATCGGTGATTTCATTAAGGTTAAAAATCATAGTCGTTTGCCGAATCCATTCTAGTGCATCAAATTCGTTGAAGTAGGGGATAGCGTTTAGGGGGAGACTCTTCTTCCTTTTCTTTCTCCCTAAGAGAGTGGGGGAAGGTGACTCCTCAACCGTTTTGCTGCTTCATGCTCTTCTTGGGATTCGCTCTCAGATTCGGTTTCATACTGGGACGAGTCATTTTCTTCATTTACCCCTTCGGTTGGAGGGACTTCTGTGGGAGATTGATGGGGTCTCAATGTTCAAGACCAAGTAACAATAGCCATGTTTGTTCTTTTGGTTTGAACTTTGGGTGACTTTCTTTTTTGGCTGGGCATTTTTAGCGGGCTTTTTTTGCGGGGATTTAGGATTGGTATTTTTTTTTTTTTTTTTTAGGGGAAAATTTTATGCCTATAGCGACAGGATTTTTTTTTATTTCACTACCCTTCTTCGGGGAATTTGAACTTTTTTTTTTTTTTTTTTTTTTTTGTGTGTGTATGTTTTGACTGGCACTTTTTTTTTTGTTATAGCGGCTTTAACGTCTTTCA
>JABUQX010073130.1:15000-25000 GCA_015478945.1 Trachelipus rathkii
TATATATATATATAATAATATATATATATATATATATAATATATAATAATATATATAATATATATATATTTATATATATGTTAATATATATATATATATATATATAGTATATATATATACACTTTTTTTTAAAATATTAGTTATAAGATATATAATTTTTAATTTAAAGATTTCTTTTATTAATAGTACTAGTGTGATAGCTAATGAAGATGAAGAATCTGAAGAGGATATCGAAACTGCTTTGAAAGTTAGTAGACAAAAAAAATAAAAAAAATATCTTTTTAAAACGAAAATATTAAATAATGATGGATTTCATATAGAAATTGAATTTATGAAATGCAGTAATCAAAGTATTAAATGCTTCAATAAGATTTTTTGAATAGTTTCACAATTTTGATCAATATTGCCAATCTGATTTGCACCTTATGCTATAAATTAGTTATTTTATTATTCCCCCCCTTTAACGTAACCCACCTTTTTCGAATTGTATCTGCGAAGATTTACGTTATTGTTTTTTCCCCCTCTTTTTGTTTCATGGTTGTCCTCCTTTTCCATTTATATTCTATAGTATATTATTAATTATTATTTTCTTGTCATTCTTCTCCTCCTCCTTCTTTCTTTCTTTTTTTTTCTTTTTCTTTCTTTTTTTCATTCTTTTTTTTCTTTCATTTTTTTCGTAGCGTGTTATTGTGAGAAGATTGATAAAATGGGGAATGAACGCATTAGGGTGTGAAGAAAGGAGTAAATGAGAGAATAAATGAAAGTACATTGAGATGGTTTGGTCATGTGGAAAGGATGGATGATAGTCAGTTGGGTTAAGTCGGTATATATAAGTTTCTGATGTCCAGAATCGACGGCTGGAGATCTGAAGAAAAAGTTGATTGAGTTCAGTAAAGAATGCCCTGGAGGAGAGGAAGTTGATGGGCTATATGGCGAGAAGAAAGTGCCATAATAGGAGTGAATGGCGAGGTTTTTGTAGGGGGGTATGGTTGTGGCCCACCTGCCAAGGGATGAACTCTATATTGACGAGATGCCATAGTGAGGGTCCGTTGCAGTTCCGTGGTACCCTAGGTTGGATTTTTCTGACTGCGACGAGTTCTCACTTAAAGGTATAAAGGGGGCGGTAAGGTTGGGCTTTCTTTTCGACTTGCATATATTCTTCTACTACTTTTCTGTTTTCTGTGCATGTGGCGCACCTTACCCCCAGTCTGGGGAAAGAAGGTGAGTGATGATGATTGTTATTATTATTATTATTATTATTATTATTATTATTATTATTATTATTATTATTATTATTAATTAAATATTATTATTATATTATTATTATTATTTATTATTAATTATGAAAGAAGGTGAGTGATGATGATTGTTATTGTTATTATTATTATTATTATTAATGATTCCCGTTCTTCTTACCGTCCCGTCCCCAGTTTATATCCCTTCCCTACGTATTCCTGCTCTCTCTTCTGAGAGTCTCCCCAATTACGTCCTGAATCCTGGTGGATGTCGAGCTGTTGTCTCTTTGTTTAGCATATGCCCATCTTGCCATCCTTCCTTCGTGGGTGAGGGTACAGGTAAAAAACCGGTTATTCTCATCTATTTCCCAGCAGCCTATTGTTGGGCACCCGAACCTTGTCTAATCACTGAGGAGGTTGTCCTGCATTTGGGTGTATAATCTTGGCTTCGCGTCTTATCCTTGAGGTACGCGGCTAATATTTTTCATCTTAGGGACTAGATGCGGAGTTCCGAGGGCTTTTCCGGGGCTACACCTATGTCCCACCCTACGGGGTGGGGTTTCTAGAAGGGAGGTATTATGCTCTGGGACTGTGGTGGGTGCGGTTTCGGCGGTTACAATCTCGGGATATATCTTTATACTCATCATTTGTGTTTATTTATTACGGTGCTGATGTCTACTAGGAGAATCTTCATGGGTAAAAGTAAAAATAAAAATGCTTTAAAGAATGGCCGAATTCACCATCTGTCGGGCCCCCAACCCGACCCCTTCCTGGCCAATTATCGACCACAACTAATAGGGGCTTTGATGCTCTTATTGATGAAATGGTTGGTACTCCACCACCTCAACCAATAGTCCTAAATTACGGACCTGTTTGGAGGACTACCCCGTTTAGATCAGCTGAGACTGTTAAGGTTTTTCAGAATAACCTAGTCAATCAAAACTTACATCAGCCATCCCAAGAGCCCCTGCGTCAGCAGGATCCCATTCCTAAACGCCAGAATAAACAAACCCCAATAATTAATCGCTTTCTCAGACCCCCTTCCAGGGGTTTCAAGTCTTACTTCCTACCCGCTTTATTTTTATCTACATTCGACATGATCACGTACACTAACTTCTATAAGCCAGCTCATCCTTAGTGATGCTTTGGAAGCTGCTCTGCAAACAACTGAGTCACAGGCAACGCCAATGAGGAACGGTTTCATTCCTACGTTTATCGGTTCCCTCCTCATAAGGAGAACCTCTCAATGAAGAACCTTCACTTACCTTCTCTGTGCCTTACCTTCCAACCAAAATAAAACTTGGTTTTATTATGCACAAGGTTTGGACCTACGTGCCCTTCCCGAGATGTTTCAAGTGCCATAAATTTGGTAACCCAGAGAAATATTGTGGGTCTCTCCAGACCATATGCCCGACATGTGGCAGTTCTCTCCATCCTAACTGCGAAAAACATCCTCCTTGTTGTCTTAACTTCGAGTGTTCCCACCCAACCTCCTTAATCCACTGCCCCTTCTTCTTCTTGGAGAAGGAAATACTGGAGCAGTGCGCCCTTCATAAGTATGAACCGTCGTGACGGCTACCTGCCGCGGCAAAGCAGAAGACTGGCTCATATTTCTCTTTCTTCTGCCGGGGCAACGAACAATGCCTCTGCAGTTGCCTCTAACATTGTCCATAGCCCCCTTGCGTTGTGTCCGGAACTCGTTCAACTTTCGAGTTCCCCAATTCAGACTTCCGTGCCAGATAATGGATCACTTGGCGTGGTGATTCCTGTTGCTCTGAACAATTGTCCTTCCAACTCTCCTAAAAGGGTTCGCCGGACCACTCGTCGCTCATCTCCGACACACACAACCCTCTCTCATGTTACTCACCTTGCAGAGGTCCATGCTGCTTCCAAGGGAATATCTTGATTTGCGTCCTGTTCAGATCCTGAGTCTATGGCAAATCGTCCATGTGCATCTCTTAGTTCAAATTAACTATCTTAGGAAACGACCTGCTTCGGGTTTCTCCGGTGAAACAAACAAGACCCTCATTAACGATTGGGCGAACACCCGTCCAAGAGTGGATCTTCCCAGACCAGGAAACCCGTACTCGCTTGCATATCGTGCCATGGACTTAATTCGTTTGCACTGGGGGACCTATCTATGTCGTGGCACGAAACGTGCTCGCCGCCTTTGACCAACACCACGTGGAACAAACACGGACAGTGGATCAACTTCTTCCGTTCTGATCTGCTCTTACTCTCGCCGCCGAAGACCGCTTCTCTTCTACAATATTCAAGGGATTCTGAAACTTACTCGGATGCCACAATGAACTCTTCGGACTGCTCTTCTTCCATAGGATTCCCACGTGCTGAAACTGGGGTCCCGTTTAAAGGGAGGTCAGAGAAGGTATTGGATGGACTTAACACGCCCGCGGTAATCTCTCGGGAAGACGTGGCGCGGTCTTGATGTGTGTTGAGGGTGGGTTGGCTACTGGTGGACACAGGAGGGATGAATCCTCTTCCCTCACTGCCTCTTTCACTCCACACACTTTCAATTTGGAACGTCGCCTAAGCTATCTGGCACTTCTCGGCCGCTAATAACTCCCGAGAATATAATTAAGGACACCACACACTTCCGTGTCGTCCTAAACAATTTTGAACGCAACACGTTGGATCTTGTCACCAACTAGTCCACTCTACTTAAAATACACAACTTTCGCTTCAATCCATATATCTGACAACATCCTTTATCTCTTAATTTTAATACTTTCTATCCCACAGTCCTCATCCTGGTACCCAAACTCGTTATATTACTGGCACTTTGGGGCCTGCGTTATGCTCATACGCTAACTATATATTGGAATGACTGGTTTGTCTCTGGTGAGATATATCGGACTTCTGCCGATTAGGTGGGAACTGTAATCGTTGATGGGATGAGCAGGTTACATTCCTTCTTCGGCTAAATCTCTCTCACCATCATAATCCAATGGTTCGATCGTGCCTTGTTCTCTGAGCCACAGAAGCTAGAGACAGTACGGTATCGAGGAGTGGGAAAAATTCTCGTTACTCCATCTATTCACTTCTTTGATTTTGACTTTTGCTTAAGAGGAATCGTTTGCGGGGATCTCGGCCGAGAACCGGACGCTCTCTCCAACAGAATGTGCCGCTAACCTCCATTGGTTTTCTTACTTGGACAAAAATCTTTCTAAGCCTACAGTTGCCAAAAAACAAGTCTCGAAACAACATTCCTGGTATGAATAATACTGTTCATTAATCACACCTCAATAACATACACAGAATAAATTCAATTTGAACAAATGAGAGGAGAGAAATTATACTGATATAGTATTTACCCACATGAGAAGCATTCAGAAGGACTAACAACTTACTATTTGTTCGCTATCTACTCCCTGCATCCCCTATACGGTTGGTCTATATCGACCCCCAGGGGTCCACTGCAGGTCTTGCCCAGGGTCTCCGCCGTCCTTCACACCTTTGGGGTAAAAAGGTCCTTTTTGAGACTGTGATGTGGGGGTCCGATAGTGGTTCTTTACAGCCTTGATAATACATTAATTATTATGATGTTATACTCAACATTAGTGATAAAAGTTGTCGACATAATAAATTAATGAGAGGAGGCACCATTATAAGAGAATTTGTCTTTGAGAGCCTATGATCTCTAGTCTCTCATGTTACAACGCATCACGCGATAGTATTAAATAGTCTCATGCACTCTTGTTCAGACTTCGTCGACGCGGCCGATCAGCTCTCTTTGTTCCTTTTCGTCCGCCTTCTTACGCATGTGTGAGCGCCACCGTTTGATTTTTGTTTCTCTGCGTGTGGTGGACGGAGTGTTGCTTTTCGCCTATTCATGGTAGTTAGGCCATCATTGCACTAGGTGAGGTCACGATTCGTGCATGTCTTTGTTTGGGGTGCCGGTGAGTAGGTACCGCTGTTTTTTTACCTCATTTTCGATTTTAATGGTCCTCTTACAGTTTAGCCAGATGATAATTAACCGTCACTGGTCTATGATTGATGTTTTGATGTTGCCTTACTGGTGTGTATGACACATGATAGGCATATAAACAGGGTTTTTTCATTATATTAAGGGAAGTGAACAGTTGAAGCAAGGACGTTCGACGAGGAAGAGGATATTTCGCTTAAGTATTGTTTTGTAACTTTCCTATATTTCCACCCTAATAATGATGGGGGGTACTCTGTGAATACTAATTTCGTAAAGACGATGTTATTCATCGTTACTAATGATTCAAAATATGCCAACGGTTTATATTTTATATATATATTTCTACATATATACCCAGTTTTCCGTACGGGGATTAGTATATAGTAGGCGAGTATAAGTAGAGAATAACCACAACATTTGATTCGATTTCTATACTATCCCAGTAAGCAGGCGTGTACCACCCAACATCAAGTGTCTACAAACGGACAAAATGTTTGAATCCTGGTCTAATCACTTGGGCCAAATGCTGGCAAATCTTCACTCGCCTGCGGCTGCTTGCTCGCCTCCGTTATCCGGTGAGCCCTAATGCCTTTGGGCCTGTGCCTTACAATTCGGATCGGGGCGGTCGCATGGGTCTGATCTCACTGAACGTTCAGAGGCGGGGCCCTGGATAATTCCCTCCGGAGCTTTTTGGACGGAGAGGTTAGCGGGGGTGAGGTGTGGACACTCCTGAGCCACGTTGTCACTATATATTCTCTATTTCCATTACTAACACCTCTTCCGTCTGTGTTAGAGTGCACGCACATTTACATCAATCGACCGAGAAAAAGGTAGCGTCTGATCTCCTAATGCCCTATAGACTCACTTGGTTTCTATCTAGATATTGAGAACCTTCTCGAAAACGTCTCCATTCGTAAGAAAGAACTCGGGAATCGGCTTACTATACTTCGATCGCCAGTATGGGCTTCGGCGTTTCGAAGTCTACTGGCGGATATAACTTCTAGACTATCTGGCTTTACTGGTTTTCCGCCTTTGGAACTACGGCCGGTAGACTTGCGGGAGTGGGCATTGCCATATTCCAAGCATTGCCGGTATGGCACGAGTCACTGGGGCTTGCGCGCATGTCTACCCCTCCTTGGGTTCCTACCTTCCTTTGCTTCTATGTCTAGTTCTCTCAAATCGGGCTAATGTCGGCTGGGTTGTTGGACCGGCAGATTCTTCTTTTCTTGTTGAGTTGGTGGTGTTCGCTCTAAGGTTCGGTTTATCTCCTACTTTTAATTCTTACTTTTTCCTTACGATCTTACTCATCTGCACACTAACTCTCTATCCATTGTATTAGGTTGCCGATGACTCGATCTCACTTCAAATTCAACATTTAAATACTGCTCCTCTTGTACTCTAGACTTCATCTACGTACTTATCTTTCACCGATTCTCTTAACAGCTGTTAAAATAGGATTTCGGTGGTGGGGTCGTTCTCATCATATGGATTATTTTCTTAGAACACTTCTCATGCTGTATCTCTAAAACACTGGCAAACTTTCTATCTCTTCGACGGGTTTCTCGTCTCTCCTGTTGTACAATATATACATCTTGGACTTACATATATTTCATGGTCTATGGACTTCATAACAACGGTTGCTACCGGGCGGCCTCAAGAAACTGGGGTTCTGTTGAAGTGTGACACGAGACTGTTTTGCTTCAGTATACACGGCCTCATCGAACCTTGTATGGAGTATGTTTCATATATCTGACGTGGCTGTTTCACCCGGCTTTTGGAACGGGTCGAGTCAAGGCCAAAAAGACTTATAACTGTTCGTAACTTTCACTATCAACTATGACTCTATCTTATGAGCGGCGTCGATGTTGGTGCTTATCTTATTTCTATAGGTCCTAAATGGACAATTCTAATATCATACTAAAACATCTAATAATTATTAAATAATTTTTTCTTTATTTTTTTTATGTGATTCAGTCGTGTGGCGGTGTCGAGGGACTTTGAATTCACATTGTTCCGCGTTACCCCTCTCTGAGCATCGACCGTACCACATATATTGCTCTACGTGGACGTTCGTAACAGGTGGAAGTACGGGAGTGAACATAGTTCCCCAATCAGAAGGCAATTGGGCGTGGCGGTATACTCATATAGGAAAGAGAATATAAAAGCACACATTAATGGCGCTGACACAGATTGAGGGTTATGACAGTGGACATTACGTGTGCAACGTTTGTGCTTTTGGGAGTTGTGTTAGACGTGCCTGTGTGACCCTGTACCAAAGCTGTGGGTGAGTGCAAGACGCCCGCATTATATGAACGAAGCCATGTAACTTTCGATAGCAAATGGTCGGATGAGGCATAGTTGTTGTAGAAGCACAGTCTAGAGCGTCTAAACAGAACCACAGTATTTCTTTTTGGCCGGCCTAGCATACTCTTGTTGTGAATTGAGGTTCAATGATCATTTTTTATTGTTTATGTGTTCAGTCCAAGGATGTTTATAAATTGTTCAACAAGGAGAGACGAGAGTCCTGTTTCGAAAGAAGATGGAAAGTTCAGGTGTTTTTATGTAGTTATATCAGATTTTGTTATAAGTTTTGTAGATTATTAAAGAAATAATTTCTACAATGTTTGAAGACGACGAAAATTTCTAATAGAAAAACCAGAATCAGTTCTGGAAATTGTATCAGCATTTATGACGTAAAGAGAAGCAAATTCTAAAAAGTAAATAGAGGAGCAGAAATATGGAAATGGAGTTAAAAGTGAATTTGAAGGGATCGAGTCATCGGTGGCCAATTCGAATGGATTAGAGTTTATGAGCAGCATGTGGAATGAAGATCTGTTAGATGAAAAGTAAGGAATTATGTAGTTAGGGATAAGAAGGTCCTGAGGAACACCTTACAGAATAGAAGAAATTGCCACCGAGAATCATAACATGAGACTCAGTCGTGACATGATATTGAGAGTAGACGCGGGCCATTTTGAGTAGAACTAGAACCTATAAGCAGAAAGTGAAGCAGAAGGGGTAAAACCATAGGAGGGAGGAGTCTTGGAGAGACAGATTGGACTAGCTGGCATATCCGGTACAAATGCTTTGTTATAGGCAAGTCGCAATATACTACACCCGCAAGTTCCTTGATAGTTATTCTAATAAGGGGGATACTCAATAAATCAGTATAAGATAGGTAAAGAGTATATTGCACAGTAAACTCCTCGAACAGCCGAATGACCATATGTACGATCTAGGAAGACGTGATTATGAATTCCAGATGATCTAATAATGAAGGGATGTTTGAAGAAGTAGGTTTCCAAACGATCTTAGATTGACACAATAGTTACGAAGGAGCTATAGGGTGAATAGTAGAATGGATCAGAAGCGGCTTACCTTATTTCGGAATCGGTTGTTACATGTCGCGGTGCTTATTCAAACCTTGGGAGAGGAAAGTTAGTTAAGTATTGTTAGATAACATATATGAAGAATAATATATGATTGAAACAAAGGGCGGGTCTGACCGGAAGCTAACACTTCCTCAACATCGGGGAGAATTCATCAGTAGCCAACCTCGCATTACCTATAAAGTTTCGTAGATTATAGGAGCTCCATGCACCCGATCGAATTATATCACGACAAGGTGATCATGCATTGGAACCTGAGAGGAGAAGTGAGAAAATGCAGATATGCCAAGAATCGATCTGGGTTAAGTAGAGCGAGTCCAAATCTTATTTTTTTATGTTCTGTAGACCAACTTGTGCATGTTTTTCGGGTTTTTTGGGTGACCCTTGAGCTTTGTTTTTCTTGTGAAATTTTTGCACAATTCATTTCTTTTTTGTGTGTGTTTTTGATATATATTAATATAATAATTTAATATATATATATATATTAAATTAATATATAAATAATATATTATATATTCTTTTTAAACTAAATACTTAATATATATATATATTAATTATAATACTATTAATATATATTATATATATATATTAATATATTATTATATATTATTATATTTATAGCAAAGTTTTAAACATGCTTAATTGCGAAAAATATCCCTCTGTCCCATTCCATTGAGCTTCACGTTTCACTTCTATAAATAATTAACATACTTTACTGATAGTCATAAAAAAATGATTGCAATTAATAAACTCAACATTTTAGGAAATAATTTCAATGTCAATACTTTCAGCGATCAAAAGTTTTAATAATATTTATTTAAAAAAAACTAAATGATACCTACTTCCTCCGTCATCAAACCTCTAAACCTCAGACTTTTGAGTAGCACTTCTACCATTATAGTCACTTTACATTTAATTATATGCTAATATACATTATATAATTATTAAAATATTTTTCTACATTACTTTTCATAAAATTTTCATAGGAAAAACATCATACGTGTTTGTCTCTCCACTTTCGGTTTTTTTGACTGAGAGTGCAGTTGGTTTTACGCGCTGTTTCACGAAGCTTGACAAGAATTGGAACAGAATATCTAACTGCGCGATGCGACATGAATGAGATACTAGTAATATATCATTATTGCGTGGTTATTAACAGTCATAGGTGTTTCTCACTCACATAGCGTAATAGGCTATAACTTACACTTTTATAGAAACATTAACTATTTTAATATAAATTTAAATATTTAAGTGCTTAAATGAGATCCATTATCGTTGATCCCCATTTACAAACTCATGGACCTCTACAAACTTATTTTGAAGAACTGTTATTAGACACCTTTTAGCAAGTACCTTAATAGGTACCTGGGTGTACTATTATGCAACTTTATGGGATATTAGTGAGTTAGATGATACATAACGGGGCCGAAAGA
>JABUQX010073130.1:30000-32500 GCA_015478945.1 Trachelipus rathkii
GAGAAAAAAATGCAGTGCAGGTAGGAAGAACTGGGAAGGCATTTATAATCCCTTGAATGATCGCTGAAATCGAAGCATTATCAGTGCCTAAAGCATAAGGGCCCATTCCGAGGATAACTAGAGTAGAAATCACTTACCATTTACTGCCCCCCTCCTCCAATCAAGCAGATTAAAGCGTCAGAATTGGGCTGAGCTGGTAGAGAAAGCTTTAAAGCAAAAACAGTAAGATTGTTGTTTGAATTAAAGTATGAGAGATTTTAATGCATTTTTAGAGTGAAAACTAGTGACAGAACAAATACCAACGATTTTCAAGTAAATACATGATATTTTAATAAACATGTTATTGTTTCCCCCATCAACTGATCGACATAGTTAAGAACAAAGAATGACTCGGTTCCCTCCCCATCATGATCAGTTCGAGAGAAACTCAACATCTCGGTGTAGTGTACATTCTCACTGAAGAAAAAAAAATGAGCATTTGGATAAGAAGGTGCAACAGTTCATTGTGATTTATTAAATACTAAAAAAATATTGTGAAATTTGTTCCTATAAAGTATAGGAGAACGGTAACAGAAATAAGGCTATTGTATACTACCAAAAAAACAAAATTTAAACCACTGAACTTCAAGGTCCTCTAAGTGGTTTACTGGTATGCCAGTTAATGATCGCATATGTACAGACTCCATCTTTATATCGGAAATATTTGATTTTATTTTTTTAGTTTGACATATTTAGAAATTTGGTAGTTTAAGCATCCTTAGTTATCTGGATTTCAGACAAAGGTTAATATGAAAGTTAGTTGGTATTTCTTGATTTAATATTGGCAACTGCTCATGTATCGTTGGCAAAATTATTAAATTGAAAAACTGTCAAGCGTTATAAATTATAAGATCTAAATATAGGAATATTTAAGATATCGAAGAAATGAAATATCAAGCATGACCTAACCTGACTTAAGCATAGCAAAAGCACATGCCAAATCTAAGGTATGCTATCTTTTCTTGCTATAAATTTGCAGACAGAACTTAACATAATTACGTTACTACTTCCTTTCTTCAAATGGAAAATTACACAGGTCAATAAATTAAAAAAAAAAAATTTCTGTCTTCTATGATCCAATACTTGTTACTTATGTATTTTCTTGCGCTGAATGCAGAAATTGTATTGGTTTTTGTTTGTCATTTTCAATTTTGACACTTCACATGTAAACATTGAAAAAAATTGCAAGAAATTTTATTTTTCCGGTGAAGAGAGGCAAAACTGTTTGGTATACAAACAGATAACCTAAATAAAATATGTGTGTCTTGCCCAAATATAAATGCTGTGAAAATTTCACATTGATTGGACAAATGATAAAAAAAGATATATCAGTTTTTCATTAATGAAATGTTAAAAAAAAAAATTTTTCATTTTTTTTAGTTTTCATATGAATGGCTACAAAACTGAACCTTGTAGACAAACGCTAAATTTTTTTTTGTGATTCGGCGCAAAAAACTACATAAGAAAGAAGTCTTATATACAAGTTAATAAAAATTTTGATCCTCAGTATAATAATAATAGTATTAATAATAATAATAATGAAAATAATAATAACACTGGGGAACAAATTTTTATTTACTTGTATATAAGACTTATTTCTTATGCAGTTATGCAGTGAATCCAAAAATTATATGGGTGTTTGTTTATAAGCTCCAGTTTTGCCGCCATTCACTTGAAAACTAAAAAATGTAAAAACAATTTTCACAATTTCATAAAAAAAACACTACATTTTTTTTTATTATTTGTCCTGTCAATATGAAATTTTCACATCATATGTATTTGGGCAAGATACACATATTTTATTTACATTATTTGTTTGTATATCCAACCATTTTGTCTCTGTTAGGGGAAAAAAATCATTTAATTTTGCAATTTTTGAATTCAGCACAACAAATTACATAAGAAAAAAGTCCAAAAACTTTGTTCCTCAGTGTTATCAAGACTGTAATAATTAATGCTCTTCCTGAATCAATCTCTCTCCACTCATCCGCAGTTTAGACATTTCTTAATCACAATTATGTGATGTGGGAATATTTCTAAGTAAGATGTATGATTAAATATTAAAATTTAATCTTTCATTTACAAATTCATTATTTACATACTCTATATTAATGTATGAATGTTAAATTTTAATTTTGTTTATATATAAATATATATATATATATATATATATATATATATATATATATATATATATATATATATATATATATATATATATATATATATATATATATATATATATATATATTATATATTTATATATATATATATATATATATATATATATATATATATATATATATATATATATGCAAATTCCTGATATGTTTAACATTAACTGCTATTAAGAAAACTGAAGACAACGTCAAAACAAAATATATTAATAAAAAAAATAAAAAGATTAAAAAAAATGTTAAAAAAAATGTGGCATTTACGGTAAGAGAAAAAGGGGAAAAAT
>JABUQX010073131.1:0-2500 GCA_015478945.1 Trachelipus rathkii
ATCCTTTTTGCCGTCCGAATTCTTACTCCTGAAATTAAAACCTCATCATTCTGAAAAAACGCTACACCATTCCAACGCCATGTGAAGAACATAAACAGCTATTTAGAAAACCTTTCAAGAGTTACCGTTCTTTGACGTCACTAAACATCAAAGAAGCCATAACAAAAACATCACTGCAGGTACCATTCTACCAGTGTTTCTTTCTTTCAGACAATTTTTCTCCGGCTTACAAGATGTGGGCGTCGTGGCACAGGGGGCACATAAGTATAAATAATTACAATAAAAACTAACAGTAGATAATGTATATTCTTGTCACTTTTGTCAGCTAATCTTATTAGATTACTGTTTTTACTGAATTATTTAATATGCCGACCGAAAATAACCAAACTACTGCAAAAATATACAATCTATTTGTTGAAATTTATTGGAAGTTTAGATATAAATAAAAACATAAGAGTACGGAAAACTAATTATTAGAAGAGAGATTATAATTAAAATATTATTTATGCAAAGTAATTAACCTTTTTCAAATAAGGAAATAGATTATTGGTTAAAAAAAAAAACAAATATATTATTATTATTATATATATAGTATATAATATATAATATATATTAATATATATATAATATATATATATAATAAATATATATATAATTTATATATTAATATAAATATAATATATACTATATATATATATATTATATATATATGATAATAGAATAAATATATATATTGAATCCTCTCTCTCATACTGATTAGGTGGGGAGGAGGCCGAATTCATTCAGCATTCTCAACGATCTGGAAACAACTAATTTAAAGAAACCACACACAAGCATTTCGGACGGATCGTCCAACCAATTCTGAACACATACATGTTTCACACTAGCTCCTCTCTCTAAAATACACCACTTTCGATTCCTCCTATCCGTTAAATCTGACCACAACCTTATATCTCTTAATTTAATACTTTCTCTCCAACAGCTTCCTGCCCTACCCGTTTTTTCTGGCACTTTGATCGGGACGATTGGGGGCCTTGCGTTGCTTCTACGCCTAACTATTAATTGGAATAATCTTCCTTTGTCTTGGTGACCGCTTCGACTATCTTGCCGATAAGTGTGGTTGGAGCTTTTAATCGTTGATGATGGGAAATATGAGCAGGTTTCATTTCCCTATCTTCACTAACATCTTCTCCTCATAATCCAATGGTCGGGACAGACTTGTTCTTGCCATTCAGGGCTAGAAGACAGTCGAATCGGAGTGGAAAAAAATTCTCGCGTCTCTCCAATCACTTCCTGGCTAATTTCACAATCTCTGCTAAAATCCGTTGGAGGGATACTCTTCGACGAGCGCAAAGCGAGCTTGGCATTTCAAAAACGAAAGGCGGCTAAACCTCCTTGCTCCCCCTCCTACTGACAAATCTTTCTGGTCTTGCCAAAAACAGCTCTAACAACTTCTGATAAATCTTGTCTTTCTCCTCTTATTCGCTTCTGATGGTTCTGTTGCTAATCTCCAACTGTGAAAAGAGCCAATCTCTTCGGCCTCCTATTTTCCTTCAACTTCAAACCCGAGATTTGGCAATCCTCAATCCTCCCCCTTTTCTCCTCCCAGGTGTCCTATGCTTTGCCTTTGTGATTACATTCGATCGCGGGCGATGGGCTCCTGAAAATTTACGAACGTCTAGGAAGCCGGTGCCCCCCTGATCATTCCTCCCGAGTTTTGAGGGAGTGTCTTCCGTGCTGACCCCCGCCCCTTGTTCGAACTATTATTCTCTATATGTCTCCAATAAACTAAACACTTTCCCTCAGTGGGAACACCACATGCCCAACCGATTTCCGGAAAAGGCTAGCCGCTCTGGATCCCTTCTAACTAATCGCGCCCTATAGCTCTCACTTGTGTTCTATCTAAGATCTTTGAAACCCTTTCAACTCTCATTTCTTAGATCTTCTGGAATCTCATTCACTTCTTTCCGATTCGCCAGTATGGCTTTCGGCGTTTGAGGTCTATGGCGATATACTTTCCAATCTTACTGATTTATGGTTTTTCCGCCCTTAGGAATAACGGGAGACTTGCGTGGTGCGCGCTGACAATATCCAAAGCATTTGACCGGGTATGCACGCGTCACTGCTCTCCAGCTCCCTTCCTTTGGGTTTCCTTCCTCTCTTTGCTTACTTATGTTTAGTTTTCTCTCAAATCGCTCAATGTCGGCGTTGATGAGGCGGCGACTTTTTTTCCTTTCGTTAATTGTTGGGTGTTCCTCAGGTTCTGTCTTATCTCCTACTTTATTTTTACTTTTCATTAACGATCTTCTCGACCTGCAATCTAACTCATCCACTCGGAATATGCCGATGTCGACCCTTCATTCTTTCAACTTTCTTTCAATTTTCTCTCCCTCCTTTTTCCTAGAATTGCTTCTCGTGCTTAATTCTTTCTTCCGATTCTATTCTCGCTGATCTGGATAGAATTTCCGGAGGGTCGGGTCGTCTCAACCTTGTGAAATTT
>JABUQX010073131.1:7500-29958 GCA_015478945.1 Trachelipus rathkii
ATTAATTTATCATAGTTTCCATGCATCGCCTATGTTATTATTTATCGCTAAGATTAATATAGAATTTAATTTAAAACATACCTTTTATGTTTATTTGCTTCATTTTGTAATTTACGCAAAAATTAATTTTATGCTCGATTTTCTCCGGGGGGCACTCGACTGTCCCGGAGGGGGCAAAAGCCTCCCCCCGGAAGGTATGGCTGAAAGGACAACACTCAAGTCTACGAAGCCAATTCCAGCCAATGGCCGTCGCAAGAAGCTTTGACTCAAAGAGACGGCTTTAACATAGTGAAAAAGAACAAAGTTATAATAATATACAGTTGATCATCAAATGCTTACGTAATAGTTTTTGCTTTAACTCCTCGTTATGAGAAAATATCTCTGCAATTGCAAATGGCAATGTTTGCCATAGTCCCTTATTCCCCTTACCCACCGTAGTCTAACCCTAACTTAAAGCAGTAATCCAATTTACATTTTGAAGCAATAATATCCACAGATTTATGGTGACCTTACATCAATATTTTTTCCATCAGATACTCTGATTTGGCTGGATGGATTTTCCCTAGCTAATATTGACCTTTGCTTTTATTGCCCAAACATCTGCTATTACGTCACTAAACTTTAAAATTGTTTCCCTTATATGGACAGTGGCCAGAAAAAAAAGTTGTCCCGCCTTATAACGTTATAGAGTCGTTGCGACTATTATATCTAGAGGTAGGGATTGATTTTTACTTTTCAAAATAAAGGCACGAAAGTTGAATAAATCGCCGTATTTTGTAGTATCACTTTAAAGCCAATGTTTAAGGTGCAATTTATTCAACTGATGGAAATTACCGTAACTTTTCAACTACTTTACAATTAAAATGTTAATATATCTTATTCATCAATGCTCTTATTTATCTTGCTCACATGTTTACTTAGTAATTTAATTAATTTGCTAGACCAGCCCATACACCATGGTGATGAATTGTATAATTTACTAGGGCTATAAATTCCATTTAAATTTTGTCTCACCTAATTCTTCGCACTCAGATTGTACTCAGTTTTGTTTGTCCAAATGAGTAGAAAAATTAAAAACTTAAAGTATCTTTCAAGTTCTGTGGATTGTAGACAAGTACCCTGGTTAGGTCTAGGTCACAGACTCTCTCTAGGCATGCTTACATTTGTGCACGAATGTTTAGGCCTTATCCTACATTGTGAAAAGATTGCCTGGGTAATTTGTATAGAATGCCATTCAGTCAGATCACTATGTCTATATTCATCGGTATGAATTCTTTGCTAATGTACCAAAATAGGTATCAATAAATTATTTGAAGTTTTTTTTTTATTATGATATTTTATATTTTATAGTCAATAAACTTGAACTAAATGAAAAGCAACTAGGCTATTGAAATTAATTCCTTGCACTTTTCAATTAGGGATAAAACTATCAATATTCTTTTAATTAATATATTGGTAATATTTTTATTTTTCGTAATTGTGGATAATGTACCAGTCATGAAGTAGATGAAGGATTATATAAATACTACAAACATTTAATGTAGCTAACAACATCAACAATATTTTTGAGGTTTTTTATACAGATTTGTGTACGTTTTATGTTTATAAGAAAAATTTAAAAAATAAGGGTCTGAAAATTTTTACAGGCTAATTTACTTGTTTTTATAGAGATAACACTATTCATATATTTTTCCAATTATTTATATTTAGATTTAAGGGTGTGCCGAAGCTTCGGCTAATAGTACAGTTTTCATCAGTTTTACTATAAAATAAAAAAATAAAGTATACATTTTAATTAATTCATTATACAGTTTAGTTATTTTATTCATAAAACAGGGCATATTAAAATTGAGAAATGCTATCTCCTCTCCATGCTCATGCAGTAGCCTACTTCTTTTAGTATCAAAAATATTTCCAGTTGTGCTGAAAGGTCACTCCCTCATTACTGATGATGGAGGTGCGCATAAAATTTTCTGGGAAAATATTGCTAAATCCCAGTAGTTATTCTCTTTATCAGCACTAGTATAGTTGTATGAGATCTTTTCTGTGTTACGACTCAGTCTGTTTTGAATTTTTTTTATTTCTAGTAGCTATATGATCCTAACAATCAATTTAAATGGTAAAGGACATTATTCAAAAATATATAGGACCTTTCACGTTTTACTACTCCGTCAGTTTTAATTTTTTTTTTAACTAAAGGATATACCCAAGGGAAACCGCAAAATGCAGGAGTCAGGTCTCTCGGCCTTCCGGGAAAAACAGGGTAGTACTATTCCCCCTCCCCGTATGGATAGGTCTCTGGGAACCCCCGCTGTTACGGGACCTATATAATCAGTGCGTCTATAAATTCTTAAGTCCCTTAGGATAATTGAATGAAGCAGCGTGTCCCAAACAGGAGGCTTTAATTCCCACTCCCCGAGCAGCTGAATTAAGTAAAGCAATTAAAAGAAATTAACCCCACCAATTATTATTAAATTAAACAAATTAATAAGCAAGTCAACTCCCAATTACTCTTAATACCCGATAGCTAGCAGGAAAGACGCTTTACACTACGGTTGGGTTCTTCTTGATGTGTCAAAAGTTAAACTGATTGAATTGACCAAAGGTTTTTATATAAATCCCCACACACAGTTCCTGACCAAGGCTGGACCTGTACACCGCGTCGTTGGTATTGGGTGTCGCGGTGGTTCCTCCGTCCTCTCCCCTATGGGGTATGGAAATGTATCCCGCCCTCTTCCCCGTCGGCTATAGCCCCCCCTATAATTTTTTTCTCTCCTCCTTCTTCTCTCAGGTTTTCCTATGGCCTTTGCCTTAATTACATTTTGATCAGGTTGCATCTTAAGATCTTTTAAAAACCCTTCTCCAACTTCATTTCTGTAGGAAAATCTGGGAATCTCATTCACTATCTTTCAATCGCCAGTACGGCTTCGCGCCCGAGTTTCTACTGGCGATATACTTCCCTATCTAACTGATTTAATGGTTTTCCGCCGCCTTTTTTCCAGAACTACGGGACGCATGGTGGCGCTTGATCATATCCAAGGCATTTGACGGGGTATGGCACATCGCTGCATCTCCAAGCTCCCTTCCTTCGGGTTTCCTCCCTCTCTTTGCTTCTTGTGTCTAGTTTTCTTTCAAATCGCTCAATATCGGCTTTTGTTGATGGGGCGCAACTTGCTTCCTTTTTTAAATAGTGGTGTTCCTCAGGTTCTGTCTTATCTCCTACTTATTCCTACTTTTCATTTAATCGATCTCACCTTCACCTCTAATTCTATTCACTCATATTCCGATGACTCAACCCTTCATTCTTCTGCTCCTTTCAATTCTGCTCCCTCTTTCACTTCTAGAATTGCCTCTCATCTTAATCTTTCTGATTCTATTCTGGCTGATCTGGATAGAATTTCCGTGGGGTTGTCTCAACCTTGTGAAATTCAATTCTTTAAAAACCCAACTTCTACAAATCTCCCCCTAAGACACCTTCTAACTTTCCGATCTCTTTCGACGGTTCTCCGCCTCTCTCCCTGTTGACAATAATAAACATCCTTGGCCTTAACAAAAACAAAAATGTCTTGGAAACCTCACATAACAACGGTTGCTAAAGCTGCCTCAAAGAAACTGGGAGTTCTGTTTAGGCTGCGAGACTTTTTTTTCCTTATCTCAGTTGCTCCCAGGGTTGGCATGAGTGGGCCCGACCCAAAAAAAACCACCCAGGTTTTTTTAAAAAAAAAAAAAATTGAAAAAAACGCGTATTTGTGCCCCCACTTGATTTGGGGTTTTTTCAATTTTATTTTAGAATAAATGCATGTAAAAATAGTAAAACAAAAATGAAAATATTAGAAATTATACTCTTTTACTTAGTGAAATGTTTATAAGCTCATTTTAATTCATTTTTGATAGAATATATATATACCTAAAAAGTGGGAAAATTGTGTTCAAAAAAATCGGCCGTGTTTTTTTTTTTTTAATGAATCATGAAAAATCAAAATTT
This sequence comes from Trachelipus rathkii, assembly GCA_015478945.1. Lineage (NCBI taxonomy): Eukaryota > Metazoa > Arthropoda > Malacostraca > Isopoda > Trachelipodidae > Trachelipus > Trachelipus rathkii. The sequence goes on from JABUQX010073131.1 coordinate 11,486, forward strand.
GAGTTACATCTATACTTAATAGTTTTTTCTCACATTTGGAGTTTCCTTAATGTTATAGAATAATGAAAATAATAAAAATATCGAAATAAATATTTTTAAAATTTTTTTGAAAAATTCCATTTTTAAAAAATTGAATTCGGGGAAAAACCGGTCAGTGGCGTCGGGGAGAAACGGTCATTAAATATTATTACGTCTGTGTTTGTCCAAACTAATTTTAATTATAATTAAATGTTAAGTAGATTTTAATAATGTTATAATATTAATTTTGGATAGAAAAACACAAAGTCTAAGTTATATTTTATTGACATTTTTCCAAACGTGAATTTTTCCAAAAAAAATATGAATTTTATTTCATGTTTTTTTAAATAAAAATTGAAAAAAAAGGTATGACAATAAATTTTAATAATTTCTAATAATAATAATAAATTTACACACTGTAACCAATATAGTACTTAATTACGAGTAGGCCTAGTATGCACATTTACGTTATACTTATTGACAAAAAAAAAATTTACAATATTATAATTTAAATTATGACAATCAATTTTAATAATTTTTAATAATTTTTAATATTATTATTATTATTATTGATTTCATAATTTAAATTATAATATTGTATAATATTTTTTTTCGATCAACGTTTACGTAAAATGCTGCGTAGTAGGCCTGCGTAATAAAAGTGCCCTATTAATAATAATAATAAATCTGTGAAATGCTGCGTACTAGGCAATATAGAGAAAAGTGCTAATAATAATAATAATAATAATGATTATTATTATATATTATTATTATTATAATAATAATAATAATAATAATAATAATAATAATAAAATTAAAAGAAGATAGGTATAGAAAACATTAAAGAAAATGTTTTATAGTCTACCATACATAAAAAATTAGAATAAAATATTATTGAAAACTAAAAAAAAAAATTAGACCATTTTTATACAAGTTTATACTGACGGCTTTCCCCGACTGCCCGACCGATTTTACCCCCGAAATTGAAAAAAACCTAATAACTTTAAAAATAAGTTTTAATATTTTAAAATTTTTTACATGGAAAATGTTAAAAATAGGACTTCCCAATATGCATCTAAGTCAAAATTCTGATATCTTAATTCTACGAGATTCACTAGGATTTTATGTTTTTGCAAAAAAAAAAAAAAAAAAATTTTCCAAACTTTGGGAAATTTTTTTTTTGTACTAAGTACTTCTAAGTTATTTACTTAAATTTTATATATGGTTAAAATATATTCTATTTGCTACTTAAAAAAACCTTCTCAAATGAAAATTTTAATTTAAAAAAATTAACAATATTATAAAGTGACCGGTTTTCCCCTCTGTGACCGAATTTTCCCCCATTTTACTTTTTTTATATATATATATAATATATATATATAATATATATATATTAAATAGTATATATATATATATATAATAATATATATATTATAATATATATATATATATATTTACATACCACCACTCACGGCAATTGCCCTTTTCAAAAGAGGGGCAAGGCAAAAAAAAAAAATAAATAAAAAAATTACATAAAGGAAAAAAAAATAAAATACTAAAAGAAATGATAATAGAAAGTAAACCCACCCTGACCCTTGCCAACCGCAATTCCCTCAGGTGGGCGAGAAGCAGGACTTTAAATAGAGAAGATTAAATATTTGCAGGGAAAATAAAAAGAAGGGCAAGGAGAGTTCCACAAAAAACAGATTGGCTAAAGGAGGAGTACCAAGGTACCATTAACGAGTGTAACTGAGTCTCCAATAATTCACTTTTTCATTAGAGGAGAACAAGAGGACCTCTTGGATTACTGAGGGCGATGACAGTGGTGGAGAGAAGCGAAGAGGTCAATTCTCCCCAAAAGCACTGCCATGCAAATACCTATAGAAAAGAGATTAGGCACCAACCATGACGCAGAGAAAGAGAGAAAGGAAAGAGGGGTCAAAAGGAGTCAGAAAGTATGGGACGGTTTATAAGCCTCTTAGCCTTTAGCTAACTCTATCCCAAAAGGAGGGTGGAAAACCGGACCCACCCTAAATGGGGGGCGGACAGTATTCCATGCTAGGTGATTCGAATAAGACCTTATATATTAACTGGAGATCTGAGCAGAAGAAAAAAATTCACGCAATCGGAACAGAATCCCAGCTTTTTTTGAGGCCATTTTTAGCAACCGATGTGATGTGGAGGTCTCCAAGCCAATTCACTATTTGTTTATATATGCAGCGTGTCCAAAATTGGACCTTGCTAATTTCTTCGAGATGGTGGAGTAACCAGGTCTTGAAGGTTTGTATTCAATTTCAACAAAATACACGAGAGGACTTCAGTTTCAACACTTAAAAAAATGAGACTTGGTTGCATTGAAAAAAAAAACTATTGATATATTTTGAGTCAAAAATATTTTGTTGCAGTTGTCGTTTTAATGGTTTATATATAGATAATTCTTTTGAGTTTGATGATGTCAGATACAGATTAAACCATGTTTATTGTTGGATGTCTTTCACCGATCGGAAAAATGATGGAAATCCTTTTCTTCTACATCTGTAAGATGCCATACTTTCAACGGTTATTAGCCCTTTATTCACTGATTTGCCGAAATATTGACAAGCGCTTACAAATTTTTTCAGATCACTTTTATTCGTTCAATTTTTATTACTTAATTACATCACTGTATTATTACATTCTTTGCTGGTGTCTTAGAAACAGAACTTCAGCCATTCATTGGGCCTAGTTTTCTTCCAGATTCCAAAGTCTTGGCATTTACTGTTATTAATCAATACTTAAAAAACTTTGCCAATTGAAAACAAACAATTAAATAAATATGAAATTGCAGTTATGCTGAAAAGGAAAACGGAAAAAATGGAAAAAAACAATTTCTCCCTGTTTTTGTTCAGGTTTTAGGTGAAAAAATCCCGTGCCCACTGGGCTTTTTCAAAAAAGTGGGTTTTTTGCCAACCCTGGTTCTCCAGCTATACAAAGGGCCTCATTCCGCCCTTGTATGGAGTACTGTCTCCATAATCTGGGGGGCTCCGGTTTTTCACCCGTCTTTGAATAGGTTGAGTCAAAGGCTAAAAGCTTATAAACTGCTCTGCCCTTTCCAGTTCATGGACCCTCTATCCGGCGCGATGTTTTTGCTTTATCTCTTTTCTATAGTACCGCAGCATCAGTTCTCGAGGGACTTATCACTAGTGTAGCCACCACCTTTAGGAGCCCTCGTAGCACAAGGTGCGTGTCAGGCCATTGAGTTTGTATGGTTGATATTGGTAACTCCAGCCTAGTTCGCTTCGAGGTCTCCTTTCCTGCCACCTCTGTTCTGGAATTCTCTTCCATCTTCTGTGTTTCCTGTTTAATTTAATCTCCCTCACTTTAAAGGCTGCGTCTGTGCTCATCTGCGTAGTAAGTGTGCGTTAGTTGATTAATGTCTGAGTGTTTTGCAACACCCTTCGTGAATAGGCTCTTGCCTGTGAGTGGTGGGTGACACTGTAAAAAAAAAGAAAAAAAAAACTACCATGGCCTGGTATTGGCGTCTTCAGATTTGCATGATTGCAGAAATGACTATAATGTAATGGCCTTTTTCTGTTCACAAAATCTTTGAAGCATATAATACGTCAAATTCCATCTTGTGGAAATATCCGGATTTATGCTCTGGTAAACTGAGTGACTTTGAATTCTTTTTAAACTTTGCCACTCCACATTTGAAGAGTGATGAAAAATGTCCTGCTAATTGCTCTGGAATTACAGCTAGCATATCACTTACTGCTCTTTGTTCTTTGAAGAGCTTGTTTTGAATACAAAGTTGCATTGTATGTATTACACATGGCAGATGTTTAATTGTCAAGTTGGATTCTTTAATAGCAGACAGGACATTGGCTGCATTATCTGTTAAAATCATATGCACTTTTTCATGAGGTATACCCCAAGTTTGCAGTGATTCATTGATGAATTTGCTAATATTACTTTACTTCCTGTATGGGCCTCAGAAAGGTATGAAACTTGTAAGATATTGTTAGGTGACTATGAGACTTGTAAATTTCCAAGGAACAAAATAAAGAGAAAAGAAAATGACTAAGTTCAGCAGCTCAGAAGAATACCAAGCAGTTGATCAGACACCTCAAGTCAATTTAATTTGTTTTGCCACACAAATGGAAACTAGAACTCAGAAGAACATAGTGAGGATCTCTGTGTCCTCCGCCTTAAATAAAAAATATTTGACTGTAATGTCACTGACGAAATTTAAAATACTTAAGCGAATATTTTTGCATAAAGGAATGGAGAATCGCAGCACAGCAACATGAGGATTAAATTCAGCTCCTAATTAAGTATCAAACAAATAAAGAAAACTTCTCAAACTAAAGAAAAAACTCGGAGACAAAGCTACAAAGGAAACTCGACCCCAATGCGTAATATACATAGGCTATATTAACAAAGATTATTTACAACTCTGCAGTTATGAATGCAATTACATATGCTACCCGACATGCACTGCAAACATAGACAGATATGAGCTTGGGGAAATTAATTTAAGAATGAGTTAAATTATGAAGTTAATAATTATATCAAGTACTTTCACACCAAGGTGATAGAAAACCATTGAAGCAATCAATATCTATTCCTTTAATACAATATTATATCAATGTGATATTATATTGTATTATATTATATGATGATTAGGATACTTATAAATATTCATACAAAAAATTTGTGGGTGTGTGCGAGTGTGTGAGGGTTTTAAACTTATTAAATTTTTCATATTTACATATTTATTTTAAACACGGTTTTATCGTTTTAACATTTACGGTTTTTTTAGTGTGTGAATAATTTTAACCTGTTTTTTTTTTTTGTCTGTTTGTCTTTGTTGTTTTTGTGTGTGTGTGTTGTGTGTGCGTGTGTGATGGCAGTTTTGCACAGGCGCGGGCTTTCGCATAGACTTTATCGTAACATTCGCGGCTTAAACTCTATAGTTCTTGCCATCCGTGGAATACACCTCTCTAACTCTAACACCTAATTTTGCTCCTGTCTGAGACCCAGATGGCTTAAGAATTCATCCTCTAACCCGTTTAATATGTATCCACTATAACTTATTTCATAATGTCCGCCTGAAAGGTGGAGTTTGTGCCTATGTAAACATAAACACCTCTGTAACACGTCTCGAGAATCTCGAATTCCCATACTTCGATGTTCTGTGGCTTAAAATCTTTCTTCCTTCTACTACAATAATCTTGTGCTTCTGCTACTGTTCTCCTAACAGAACAGATTTTCCAACGCCTTTTTTGAATATCTTACTACTTATCACGAGACAGTTATATCTTCTCATCCAATATACTGAGGTCCTCTATTTAGGGGGATTGCAATGTACACAACACTGAATGTTGGGGTCCTCTCATTCCGATTTAGGTGGGGAGGAGGCCGAATCATTCAGCATTCTCAACGATCGTGGAGCAACTAATTAAGAACCCACACCCATTCCGGATCGTCCTAACCAATTCTTGAACACACTGACCTATTTCAACCTACTAGTCCTGTCTCCGTCTTAAAGTACAAACCACTTCGCTCCGTATTGGTAAATATCTGACACAACCTTATATCTCTTAATTTTAATACTTTCTCTCCAACAGCTCCGATCCTGCCTCTCGTTTTTTAATGGCACTTTGAATCGGGCTGATTGGGGGCGCTTGCGTTGCTTCTTACGCTAACTTAATGGAATGACCTGCTTTGTCTCTTGGTGACAACTTTCGACTTCTGCCGATAAGGTGGGAGCTGTAATCGTTGATGAGGTGATTGGAGCAGGTTCATTCCTTCTTCGACTAAATCTTTCCCTCTCCTCATAATCCATGGTTCGATCGTGCTTGTTCTCTGGCCCATTCAGGCTAGAGACAGTCGTATCGGGGTGGAAAGTTCTCGTTCTCTCCTATCACTCTTGCTAGTTTTCATTCTGCTAGAAATCGTTGCAGGGATTATCTCTTCGACGAGCAAAGCGGGCTTTCATTCAACTGAAAGTGCGCTAACCTCCTTGGTTTCCCTACTGAACAAATTTTTCTGGCCTCTTGCCAAAAAATTCTCTAAACAACTTCTGTAAATCTGTCTTTCCTCCTCTTTAATTCGCTCTGATGGTTTCTGTTTGCTAATTCTCAACGAAAGGCCAATCGTCTTCCGGCCCATTCTTTTTTCCTCTAACTCAACCCTAGGCCAATTCTGGCATTCCTCATCCTCCTCTTCTCCTCTCAGGGGTCCTATGCCTTTGCCTGTGATTACATTCGAGCGGGTGCATGGCTCCTGATCTACAAACGTTAGGAAGCGGGTGGCCCGGATGGCATTCCTCCCCGAGTTGTAAGGGAGTTTGCTTCCGTGCTATCCCCGCCCCTCGTTCAACTATATCTCTCTATGTTTCAATACTACATTTTCCCTCATGTGTTGGAAGCACGCTCCTGTCCAAACCTATTCCGAAAAAAAGGAAGCCGTTCTGATCCTTCTAACTATCGCCCTATAGCTCTTACTTGCATTCTATCTAAGATCTTTTGAAACTTTCTCAACTCTCATTTTCTTAAAGATCATCTGAATCTCATTCACTTCTTTCCGATCGCCAGTTTGGCTTTCGGCGCTCGAGTCTACTGGCGATATACTTCCTTCTTACTGATTTATTTAATGGTTTCCGCCCTTAGGAACTTCGGGGAGACTTGCGTGGTGGCGCTTAGACATATCCAAAGCATTTGACCGGGTAAATGGCACGCGTAGCTGCTCTCCAAGCTCCCCTCACTTTGGGTTTCCTCCTTCTCTTGTGCTTACTTATGTCTAGTTTTCCTTTCAAATCGCTCAATTAATCGGCTGTGTGTTGAAAATGGGGCGAGCTTCTTCTTCTTGCCTTTTCTGTTCCAATAGTGGTGTTCCTCAGGGTTCAGTCCTATCTCCTACTTTATCCTACTTTTCATAATTGATCTTCTCACCTGCACATCTAACTCTATTCACTCATAATCCGATGACTCGACCCTTCTATTCTTCAACTCATTTCAATTCTGCTCCTTCTTTTTAACTTCTGAGAATTGCCTGCCCTCTTAATCTTTCCGTGATCTATTCTCGCGTATTCTGGATAGAATTTTCCGGGTGGGTCGTCTCACCCTGTGAAATTCAATTCTTTATAAACTCACTTACAAATCTCCTCTCTAAAGACACCTTCAACTTTCTATCTTCTTTTGACGGTCTCTCCGTCTCTTCCTGTTGACAATATAAACATCCTTGGCCTTAACATAAACAAAAAAAATTGTCTTGGAAACCTCGACATCACCGGTTGCTAGGGCGCTCAAAGAAACTGAGTTCTGTTTAGACTGCGGAGACTTTTTTTCCTCTTCTCAGTTGCTCCAGCTATACAAGTGTCTCATTCATCCGACCTTGGTATGGAGTACTGCTCTCATTATCTGAGGGCTCAGTTTCTGGTTTCACCCGGTTTTTTGGATAGGGTCGAGTTCAAAGGCCAAAAAGGCTTAATAAACTGTTCTGCACTTTCCATTTCTCTTGACCCTCTATCTTTTGCGGCGCGATGTTGGTGCTTTATCTCTTTCTATAGGTACCGCATGAGGGTGCCGAGGGAGCTTTTCACTCGCGTACCTCCACCTTTAACGTCGCCCCTCAGTAGAACTAGGGTGCTGGTTTCCGCCACCATGAGTTGTGGATGTGGGTATCTTCCAGCTAGTTCGCTGCGCATGCTTTCCTTCTTTTCCCTGCCACATCTGTTCTGTGAAACTCCTTTCCATCTTCTGTTTTTCCTGCTGAATTTAATCTCCCACCACTGTTAAAGCCTGCGTCTGTGCTCATCCTGCGTAATTTATATTAGTTGTTGATTCTGAGGCGTGTAACACCCTCCTTGAATATGGGCTCTGCCCGTGGAGTGGTGATGACAACTAAAAAAAAAAAAAAAAAAAAAAAAAAGAACTGACACAGCACTGCCAGACTTTAACTATATAATTCTTATATTAATCTTAATACTTAACTAAAGTATTATAGATTGGATCTGTTCTCGTAATTCTTTCGTGTGTGAGATAGAATTGAAGAACAATCTTAATATATTTGAAGATGAATTTCCATCCAAAAATTATCTAATATTTATTTAACTTCTAGATTGGTTCAGCTTCCAGTGAGTGGTTTTGGCCTCCAGTCTCGCTTAGATGAGATTGGAAGCCCCAGATTTGCTAAGATTTCTTTACTTCCAGATTGGTGCTGTGCTGCCCAGATTAGTTTTCCTGAGGATGAATTCTCAGTGAATTTACATTACCTAACTTGAAATAATTTGCATATTATGCAAATTATTTAGCAAAATATAATACTATTCATGCATTAATTCTTGCAGCAAAAAATTTATGGAACATTGTTAACATCCTAACCCTAAAACGGGGATATCCTTCAAAAAAAAACAAGCCTCCATAATGTTAATATTTGAATATTTAATCTGCTCAATTGGCACAGACAGTAGAATATTAGGTCAACTGAGAGTTAACTTAGAACCATGTTAGAAAATAATTTAATTGTTTAATACTGACCTTGGATAAATAATACTGATTTCTGATGGAGAAGAAAAATATATCTGATTTAAATTATTTGTTAAGAACACCAAACATGGAAATAACTAAAAGAAAATAAATAAATAAAAAATATATATATATACCATATATAAGCCTATTTTAAAAAAATGAACTAGAGACTCAAATTGTATTTTTATAATTCAACGCAACCCAATATTACTTCCGGTATGGGCCTCAGAAAAGTGTGAAACTTGCAAGATATAATTTTTAAGTTTGTATTCAGGTGTTAAAAATCTAGCAGTCAAACTATAAAATGACTTCGACTCATTAGTGTGCTGCATGTCCAACCATCAGTAGTTAAACTAATGAAATGAACTTGATCTAATTCATACTTTACTTTAGCCTTTATTGTTTCATACATTAGAGGAATAACTTTAGTGGAGAAATGAGTCTGACAAGGTACTTTATATTTTGGGGCTAGATGCTTTAAAAACCGCTTAAATCCTTTATCATCCACAACAGAATATGGCTGCAAATCTAAACATATCATTTCACCAATATGACGGGTAATACTCTTAGCCTTAGGATGATCATGTTGCCACACTTCTTTTCTTGTCCAAATTTCTTGTAAAGATGCCTGAATATAAATTAGTTTCACATAATTAGTTCTTAAAAATTAAAATGTATTCAAAAAAATTATTAATTTAACCTAGGAAAATGAAAGCAACATTGATTTAAAAGTAATCGCCTTGTTGTTTAATATCAATAAATAAACTAATAAAAAGTTTTTTTGTTACATTTACATTTGTTTTTTCTTTTTTATTTATTTATTTATTAAATATTTAATATGTACCGTAATATTTTCAACATAACTCTACCTATTTTATTCATAACAAACCAAAATTTACCTGTCTTGATGTTCCTTGTGCAGACATATTTGAGCTTTCCCCTATGGGTCTGCTGTTTCCGCTTGGTTCGGGATCATCGCATTTTTCTACTTCTGGTATTACTTTTGTTGTGCAAAAATCTGTTACATACTTTTGATTTTCAACTGCTTCGTTTGAGGATTTAGCATTGGAAATCATGAATTGCATTTTATTGTGAACGGCATTATGCACCCTTTTGAGATGGTTTAGAAGATTTGTTGTTGTCATTTTGTGAGGTTCTTTACTTCCTTTACTTTTTCTTGCGTACTATGCACACTGCTTTACTGATATCATCATCTCTTACTTTAAAATAATCCCATAAAGGATTGGAACTTTGTTTAGGCATTATACTTTATATTTGAAGTTAATATCAAATCTGAAATAATCTGGAACAGCACTATATTAAGTATTAATAAGGATATAATTAAGAATAAGAAAATAATATACAATAGCATTACATACATTTAACTTATTTTTGAAAATTTGCCGAAGCCAAAGCTTTGGCAAAAAATGCCTTTAGCTTCGGCTTTGGCCGAAGCCCAAGCTAATTTGCTGAAGCTTCAGCACACTCTATTTAGTTTTTATATTTAGATTTTATTAATATTTTTCTGATAATCAATAATTTTCTAAGGGTATTAAAGATTTGATTGTATAGACAAAATGTACATAAAGAAATAGAAAGATTAAATAATTTTGTAACTGAATGGAACTCTACAATTACCAATTGCCTAATGGTTTAGTAAAACTCATTAAGATTTTCTTTTATTCTTAATCTATTAAATAATAGCATTTAAACAAGGTGTCCTATATTCTCATTTAGACTATTATTTAGGATTGACGGATGTTAATTAATAGAACCTCAACTGATTTTTATAAAACATGAATAAAATTATGAAGTCAATATGCATGTTAGAAGCAAAAGAAAGTGTTGCAAATAAATATATTTAATTACATACTTGTACAGAATAAACATTCTGCTCTATTGGTTACCATTTTCAATACTTATTCTGCATCAATGTTTACTGAGGAAAGATTGGATAATTGTTTGAAGTCTAAATAGTTCTTGTAGTCATGGTAAATAGTGGAGTGGATGATTAATCATGCATCAGCATATTTTTCTCATTCACATCGTTCAAATTATGCCGATTTAAGTTGAGGATATTGGGTCATTACGAACTTGACACCTTTTTAGCATTTTTTTTGGCACGACCATCTGCGATTTTGATGAAACTTTGCACAGTTGTTGGTGTTGTTGAGAAACCATTTCACCCAAAAATTTTAGGTCTGTAGGTCCAACGGTTTTTGAGTTAAAGATAAATGAAATTTTCATGAGAAATGTCACCTGAAAGGGGTTGATTTCACTTTTCAGGCCCCCCTATCTTATTTATTGGCGATTTTAACCATTCATGTCCTTTTAAAGGTCCTTTAACGTTCTTTTTTCAGTTGATATTAAAAAACAAAAAAAGGAGGTTTAAAAATATTAAATTTGGGAGGGGAGGGGAGTTGGTGTAAAGGGGGTCATTGGTAACCTTTGACTTTGCAATCTGCTAACAAACCCTCTTCCTTCATTTGCTTCAGATTTGTTTCAGTTGTCAAACTTCCACATTCACTGATTTTACGTGTGTGAAATGCTCTTAAATATCTTACCTTATTACCCTTGTTCACTAACTTCCTCACTCTTAATTCTACCCACTTTCCATATTATTATTTATTATTATTATTATTATTATTATTATTATTATTTATATAAAATTAAAAACAAAACCCAAGATGTTAATGAATTTTACACATTTAAAAAAGAATGAAGTGAACACACAAAATTTAATTCTTCCTTATTATTAATTTGTTAAATTTATTGTTCCAAAGTGGGAGAAATTTTTAAGAATATATAGCCCGACGGGGTAAGAATGGAAGGATTTGACTTTTTTAACCCTTTAAGTCCCGAATTATGAAAAAAAAAGTTATTAATATTTTTTTTTTTTAAAAGAAAAAATAAAGTAAATTCGGTAACTTAATAAAGCACATATTTCACTGTGTGTTAATAAAAAAAAAATATATTGTTTAGGTGCTAAAAAAAAAAATGTGACACCGGCGTACCATCGGGCCTTAACTGCTATTTTTGATATTGTTGCAACTTGTAATCAATTTATTTTCTATAAAAAGTTTATAAAATAGTAGCAGCTAAAACATGCAAATAAGGTATAAATAAATACAGTTATGCCTCAAATTTTTTTGAAATTTTTTTTTATAAAGTTAAAGAATAGAAACATAAGGATATTCGAATGTAAAAAAAATGTTAAAACACCTAAAACATTTATAATATATATATATATGTAAATATATATATTATAATATATATTATTATATATTAGTATATTATATATATATATTATATATATATATATATATATATAATACATAAAAAAATTACAATTAAATTTTGTATAATATATATAATGTATGTACTATAAAAAAAATAACGTTACACTGTATTTCCATTGTAAAATAAAAAAAAATAATAATTATAGTAATATATATATATGATATATATATAATATATATATATATATATATAATATATAATATAATATATAAATAATAGTATATATATATATAATATTATATATTATATATAATATATATTATAATTTTACACTATTTCATTTATAAAACTAAAAAATAATTACCTTGTATATTCACGCTTGGATAGGTGTTTTTGAATTTTAAGAATTATTATATAAATATAAAATATATATATATATATATATATATATATATACTATATATAATGATGACAGAGGGTAGAGGAAGACCTGATTCAATGCTTGTGGAATTGAACGAAACACGAACTGCCGTTTCCACGATTCAACAAGCACAGATGGACTTTGCATTTATCGCACATCGCTTTTGTTCTTTGTTTGATGCAAAGCTTGCACCGTTGCCTCTTCTCGGTAAAGAATGGCCAGTGAGAGAGATTGTCAAACCTGACCGACAATGCAGGAGTATATTCGCGGTTAGGTGTTGGGTTACGAATTGCTCCTGCTCTGGTTCCCCCTCTGGCCCCCACTCTGGTAGAACTCGGTCTTCCTCTTGGGGTACCAGTGTGGATAGAGTTCAATAACCCTTCTGCCACGTCGGTCTTAAAATTTACCAGTGGTATAAAGGGTTTTTTCTCTCTTTTGTCCACATGCACCCTCCGGTACAACAGCCAGGCATTGACAATCGAAAGGTCCAGCAAATAATAGAAGATCCGAGTATACCATTTTCTGGATTTGAAGTCGATCCTGTATAGCTCAATGAGCATATCTGCAAGATCGACTCCACCCATATATTTATTGTATTCGTGTACAGAGAATGGTCTCTCGATCTCCACATATTTCTGAACCTTTGACTCCCACCGGCGACATATATCGTGGGGTTCAACTCCAGCATAGTTGGATAACAAGTGTACAGACTTATTGTCATACCAACGTATGGCAATACAGTCTGTATTCTTGTCTACCTAATTATCAGATCTTCCCCTTCCCTCTTTCTTCAATAGTTTTTCATCCATAAAAGGGACCCCCCTGAGGCGATTTAGGCGCACAGTTGAGACAAAGAGGATCCCCTTCTCCTGCAAAACCTCTGCCAAAGCCAAGGAAGAAAACCAATTATCAAAAAAAACTTTATAGTTTTTCTTAGGGGGAATATTTTCAACCAACTTCAAAACGTAAGAAGAAGAGACCCCAACTCCCCATTTGTCGGTAACAGTCCCTTTTCCTTCATAAAAAATGAAATCATAGACGATCCCACTAGCTCCGGCTCGGGTAATAACTTTGTATCCCCATTTATGGGGTTTATTGGGTTGGTACTGTTTGAGACTGTGATGGGCTTTCGTGGCTATCATTTGTTCATCCAAAGAGTGGTACTCTTCTAAAGGAATCTTCCCACAATTAGCCCTCACCTTCTCAAAAATATACCGAATTTTTTGAAGTCGGTCGTATTGGGGATCTTCCTTGGGCTTTTCGAGGGTTTTGTCATTGAAATGGATGTTTTTTTTTAATTTCAAAGAACCTGTTCCTACTCATGAATTTAGTTATATGATCCAATCCGGAGGTTTTATGCCAAACGAAACGGAAAGAGGGGGGCTTTAGAATTGCCAGCTTCATAAGAATTCCAACGTATACTTTTATATCATGCTCTTGAATCTTTACCTCCTTACCATTTGATTGTAAAGCATACAGATTGGACTGTTCGGCAATGTAAGAAAAGAGAGAGGGATCGAAGAAAAGGTAGAAAAAATCAATAGGAAGGAAATTGTGCCAAGAATCATCAACACTGTATTGTTCATGATCCTTCCAAGATTGATCGACAGGGGGAATGAACTGGGATTTCCTCCACATTGGATTGGAAGAGGTTGCCCTTCTTTTCGCCGAAGTCGTAGCAGGAACAGGAAGAGAAAGGGATTCTTCGTCATCAATGTCTTGCCCGGTTTGGATTTCAATGACATTACGAAGTTCTAAATCGTGCAAAATTTTTGACGCCTCATTGTCAGAGATTGGTGGTGAAACTGAACGCGGACGTGGCTGCTCTATTTCATCCTCTTCATCGGAGAGATTAAGCTCATCATCAGAATTCTCCCCAGGGAAAATTGCAATGCGAATAGCTTCATCGGTGCAAAGTCTCATCCTATGCATGGATTTCCTCAATTTTGGCACTTCATCCTGATAAGAAAGGGGCTTATGAACTAAAGATGAAGCGGAGGTGGAAGGATTGGACACCTGATTTCCTGATGAAGCGGAGGTAGAAGGAGTGGACAGCTGATTTCCTAATGAAGCGGAGGTAGAAGGAGTGGACAGCTGATTTCCTAATGAAGCGGGGGTAGAAGGAGTGGACAGATGATTTTTTTGTGACATATAAAAAATTTATATGCGAGTCTATATATATATATATATATATATATATATATATATATATATATATATATATATATATATTAATATATATATATATATGTATATATATATATAATAATATAATACTATAATTATATAATATTATATATATATATAGTTCAAATTTCAAGTGGTTTTACCTTTTTTTTACATTTTATATTTTATGTATATATTTTATAACTTTTAAAAATATATATATAATATATATATATATAATATATATATATATATATATTATATATATATATTATTAATATATAGAAGCTGCAAAAATAATTCAACTTTGGAAAAATTTCGGGGGTTCCTGACCCCCAAAAACCCCACCTCTATCCGTTAGTATATATATATAATAATAATATAAATATATATATATATATATTATATATATATTATATATATATATATATATATATATATATATATATATGTATATATATAATGATTATATAATATTATAGTATATTATATAATAATATTTATATATAATATAATATATATATATATATATATATATGGTATATATAATATATTATATATATATATATATATATATATTATATAATATATTATATATATATTAGTATATATTATTATTTATATTATTATATAGTATTATATATATATATATATAATATATATATAATATATATATATATATATATATAAATGCAACTTACTTATGTAAACAACATGGCGTGGCAAATTAATATAATTGTGTATAATAATTTATATAATTTGTATAATTATATTATAAAAATATTTTATTTTTTACCTGAAAGTGAAGATATATATATATTATATATATATATATATATATATATAATATATATATATATTATATATATATATATATATATAATATTATATATATATATATATATATATATTATATATATATAGTATATATATATTATTATATATAATAATAATAATAATAATAATAATATAAATATAATAAAAATAATAATAATAAATAATAATAATTAATAATAATAATAATAATAATGAATAATAATAAGAGTCATAGAGTCGTTTTTATAGCTCTAAGAAACGTTGTACATATGAGTCACACGTGAATCGGAGGCAAAATACAAGATATTAGCCTAATTTTTTCGACAATTGTGTAAAAGTAACTTTTTTTTTTTTGTTAAGCTTTTTTACTACATAAAAACACCAACAAAAATAACATAAAATAACTCTTATAACAACTAAATAATCACAGAAAAACATCATTTCACGAAAAAAAAAAAAAAATCTTTCAAAGCGTAAAGCACCCTTTTCTCACGACCGCTGTGGAAACACTGATTATTTATTCGATACTCTGAACTATTCTGAAGCCATATATCGATACTTTTTGGTACTTTATAAAGAAAAAATCTGAAAAATCGATATATTTTTGCCAAAAACCGACGGGGTAAGAATGGAAGGATTTGACTTTTAAGGTCATATCACTAAAACTGTTAATGTTACTGATATGTTCAATACATGAAAATATAAGGCCAATGATGCTCTATATTGACTGTAAAAATTTTCTCTTTACTATTCTTTAAAAAAAAGTTATTGACTAAAAACTGACTTTCCAATTTTTTTCTCAATTCTGGGGTGAGAATGGAAACACAAGGGGGAAGAAT
The DNA here is from genome assembly GCA_015478945.1 of Trachelipus rathkii. Classification (NCBI taxonomy): domain Eukaryota; kingdom Metazoa; phylum Arthropoda; class Malacostraca; order Isopoda; family Trachelipodidae; genus Trachelipus; species Trachelipus rathkii. The sequence goes on from JABUQX010073131.1 coordinate 27,499, forward strand.
GGAAAAGCTCTTTATTGCCAAAATAATTGTACACAGGTAGAGTATATATATATCATATGTGTATACATCATACATATAATTTTTGAATAATTTTTGTTCTAAGGGAAAAAATACCATTTTCCATTCTTACCCTAAAATGGAAGAAATACCATTCTCCATTCTTACCTCCCCAAAATTTTTTTTTTGGGGTGAAGAATGAAAATAAAAGGGGGAAGAATGAAAGCACTTTATTGGCAAAATAATTGTACACAGGTATATATATTATATCTATATATATATATATTATATATAATATATTAATATATATATATATATAATATATATAGATATATATATATTATATAATATTAATATATATATATATAATTTTTTAAATTTTTGTTAGGGAAAAAATGGAAGGGATAAAATGGAACAAATACCAATCCATTCTTACCCCAAAAAATTTTTTTTCAGGGGTAAAACAGATTATCCCCCATTATCCCCCAAATTTTTTTTAGGGAAGTAATAGAAACTCAAGCTGTTAATGGTCAATTGGGGGTACCCCAACCTTTCCAATTTTGCCCCGGTTTGGTTTCAAAACTCATTAGTTTTTTCTGTAGACCCTTATTCCTTATTTAAATGTCAGAGTTGAAATCGAGATTTTCCCCCTCCATTTCTATAGCATGCTACTTTGTCAGGCACTACTTTTGCATGGTATATCAGAGTTAGATGATAATAATATATTTATTAGTATAAGAAATGAGCTAACAAACCCAGGTTTAACTTTTCAAATATCATGATTCCTTCAAGTTAAAAGTATGGTTTCCTTTCTTACCCCGTATTTGAACCTTTCCACTCTTACCCCGTCGGGCTATACTTTTTCAATTAATCGTCGTTGTCAAAATTTATTAAATCGTCATTGTCAAAAACTCTTAATCGTCCCATTACTAGCATGTAATAAATACTTTTACAGAATTTGAAATTGTGGTAAAAGAAATTAAATCTTGTTAATAATCAGGCATAACTACAGCAACACAAATAATTTTGATAAATTTCATATCATAAACTCTAAAGATGTTGTAATGAAGCATAAAAGAAAAAAATTTACTGATCGTCTTGTAGAAAAAAAAATAAAAAGGTATAGCTATATATAGACACGCAAAGTATTAAATAATCCTTTAGAGTTTTACTTATATTCCAACTGACCAGAACTTTATTCTTTTGCACTTTATACTGTATTATAATTTTTTTACTTTTCTATAGCTTAGATTTTTTATTTATACTTACATCATCTTAGTTAGAACATCAGAAATAAAAAGACAGTAAGAAGCCACATGGGCCTATCGAGACTGTCCCAGTCAAGCCAATAGAACCAATCACCAAACAACATGTTTATGCAAATCCACAAAGCACCCTAGGCCTAGGGCTTGTCAATAACTTACATAGTATACACAAAGTCTACAAGTAAAAGGAAAAAAAAAACTATAGCCAAAGTACATGCTAACCACACTACAAGCTTTAATAACTTTATAGTAACATGCAGATTAACCTTAACTACTGTAACTAAAAACCCACCAATTTTGCTTAGTCAAAATACACTACATGATACCCGAACCATCCATATACCTATCCAATCCTTTCTTAAATGTTGCATTTGAGTTGCACTCAACAACCTCCTGTGGCAAACCATTCCAAAATTTAACAATCCTATTACTGAATGAATGCTTTTATATCAAGATGGCACGCTTTCTTCTTAATTTTCTTACTATGCCCACTGGTCTCCCGTCTGTGCTCTCCTATGAAGAATTTATGAGGAACAACAGTGGCCCCAGCACTGAACCCTGTGGGACACCACTCTTCACTATTTCCCATGATGACTTATTGCCATTTAGTTGTACACACTGTTTTCTATTCCACAACCACTCTGTAATCCAACTATGTATCACTCCACCTATACCACAATGCAATATCTTCTTCATCAGCCTTATGTGGGGAACCTTATCAAAAGCTTTGCTAAAGTCTAAATATATAATATCAACTGGATCTCCTCGGTCAATGCAGTCAGTAATGAATTCCATAAATTCTAAAAGGTTTGTCTGAACATGACCTAGCCCTTTCTGAAAACCGTGCTGGGAGTCATACAATACCTTGTTATCTTCTAAATATTTCTCTATATGACCTTTCAGTAACTTTTCCAGAACCTATACAACCAGAGATGTTAGGCTAACTGGCCTAATAATTAACCCATCTTCCTTACTGCTTTCTTATAAATAGGTCACAACAATATGCCGTTTTTCCCCAAGTCATCTGGTTACCCTCACCAAATGTTTATAGATCGCTTAAAAAAATTTCAAATAACAGTGCCTTTGCAATGGCTGGTACTACCTCTTTCAAAAATTCTAAAACCATGTTATACCATCAGGGCCTGCAGCTTTACTTGGATCAACATGGTCCAGTAAAACGTTTAAAATCTTTTCGAAT